>JBAIZL010000424.1:197500-257500 GCA_036971475.1 Prosapia bicincta | reverse complement strand
TTCCATTTACATATCTCGCCACAACATTACTACATTCCTCCTTCATGCCTCATCACAACATTACTACCTTCCACCTACACGTCTCGGTACAACATTACTTCCTGCCACCTACATGTACAGGCACAACATTACTACATTCCTCCTACATTCCTCGGTACAAAAGTACAACCTTCCACCTATATTTCTCGGTACAAAATTACTACTTTCCTCCTACATGCCTCGGTACAACATTACTACCTTCCATTTACATGTTATTGTCCAACATTACTACCTGCCACCTACATGTCGCGGCAAAACATTACTACATTCCTCCTACATGACTCGGTGAACATGACTACCTTCCACCTACATGTCTCGGTATAACATTTCTACCTGCCACCTACATGTCTCGGCACAACATTACTACATTCCTACTACATGCCTCGGTACAACATTACTACTTTCCATCTACATTTTTCGGTACAACATTACTACCTGCCACCTACATGTCGCGGCACACCATTACTACATTCCTCCTACATGACTCGGTGAACATAACTACCTTCCATTTACATGTTATCGTCCAACATTACTACCTACCACCTGCATGTCGCGGCACAACATTACTACATTCCTCCTACATGACTCGGTGAGCATGACTACCTTCCATTTACATGTTATGGTACAACGTTACTACCTGCCACCTACATAGCTCGGTACAACATTACTACCTGCCACCGACATAGCTCGGTACAGCATTACTACCTGCCACCTACATAGCTCGGTACAACATTACTAACTGCCACCTACATGTCGTGGCACAACATTACTACATTCCTCCTACATGACTCGGTGAACATGACTACCTTCCATTTACATGTTATGGTACAACGTTACTAACTGCCACCTACATAGCTCGGTACAACATTACTACCTGCCACCTACATAGCTCGGTACAGCATTACTACCTGCCACATACATAACTCGGTACAACGTTACTACCTTCCACATACATAACTCGGTACAACATTACTACCTTCCACCTACATAGCTCGGTACAGCATTACTACCTGCCACCTACATAGCTCGGTACAACATTACTACCTGCCACCTACATAGCTCGGTACAGCATTACTACCTGCCACATACATAACTCGGTACAACATTACTACCTTCCACATACATAACTCGGTACAACATTACTACCTTCCACCTACATAGCTCGGTACAGCATTACTACCTGCCACCTACATAGCTGGGTACAACATTACTACCTTCCACATACATAACTCGGTACAACATTACTACCTTCCACCTACATAACTCGGTACAGCATTACTACCTTCCACCTACATTGCTCGGTACAACATTAGTACCTCCCATTTACATGTTATGGTAAAACATTACTACCTGCCACCTACATGTCGCGGCACAACATTACTACATTCCTCTTAAATGACTCGGTACAACATTAGTACCTTCCATTTACACGTTATGGTACGACATTACTACCTGCCACCTACATGTCGCGGCACAACATTACTACATTCCTCTTAAATGACTCGGTACAACATTAGTACCTTCCATTTACATGTTATGGTACAACATTACTACCTGCCACCTACATGTCGCGGCACAACATTACTACATTCCTCCTACATGACTCGGTGACCATGACTACCTTCCATTTACATGTTATGGTACAACGTTACTACCTGCCACCTACATAGCTCGGTACAACATTACTACCTGCCACCTACATAGCTCGGTACAGCATTACTACCTTCCACATACATAACTCGGTACAACATTACTAACTTCCACCTACATAGCTCGGTACAGCATTACGACCTGCCACCTACATAGCTCGGTACAACATTACTACCTTCCACCTACATAGCTCGGTACAACATTACGACCTTCCATTTACATATCTCGGTACAACATTACTACCTGCCACCTACATAGCTCGGTACAGCATTACTACCTGCCACCTACATAGCTCGGTACAACATTACTACCTGCCACCTACATAGCTCGGTACAACATTACTACCTGCCACCTACATAGCTCGGTACAGCATTACTACCTGCCACCTACATAGCTCGGTACAACATTACTACCTGCCACCTACATAGCTCGGTACAACATTACTACCTGCCACCTACATAGCTCGGTACAACATTACTACCTGCCACCTACATAGCTCGGTACAACATTACTACCTGCCACCTACATAGCTCGTTACAACATTACTACCTGCCACCTACATAGCTCGGTACAGCATTACTACCTGCCACCTACATAGCTCGGTACAACATTACTACCTAAAACCTACATAGCTCGGTACAGCATTACTACCTGCCACCTACATAGCTCGGCACAACATTACTACCTGCCACCTACAAAGCTCGGTACAGCATTACTACCTGCCACCTACATAGCTCGGTACAGCATTACTACCTGCCACCTACATAGCTCGGCACAACATTACTAGCTGCCACCTACATAGCTCGGTACAACATTACTACCTGCCACCTACATAGCTCGGTACAGCATTACTACCTGCCACCTACATAGCTCGGTACAGCATTACTACCTGCCACCTACATAGCTCGGTACAGCATTACTACCTGCCACCTACATAGCTCGGTACAACATTACTACCTGCCACCTACATAGCTCGGTACAGCATTACTACCTGCCACCTACATAGCTCGGCACAACATTACTACCTGCCACCTACATAGCTCGGTACAGCATTACTACCTTCCACCTACATAGCTCGGTACAGCATTACTACCTGCTACCTACATAGCTCGGCACAACATTATTACCTGCCACTTACATAGCTCGGTACAGCATTACTACCTTTCACCTACATAGCTCGGTACAGCATTACTACCTGCTACCTACATAGCTCGGCACAACATTACTACCTGCCACCTACATAGCTCGGTACAGCATTACTACCTGCCACCTACATAGCTCGGCACAACATTACTACCTGCCACCTACATAGCTCGGTACAGCATTACTACCTTCCACCTACATAGCTCGGTACAGCATTACTACCTGCTACCTACATAGCTCGGCACAACATTATTACCTGCCACTTACATAGCTCGGTACAGCATTACTACCTTCCACCTACATAGCTCGGTACAACATTACTACCTGCCACCTACATAGCTCGGTACAACATTACTACCTGCCACCTACATAGCTCGGTACAACATTACTACCTTCCACCTACATAGCTCGGTACAGCATTACTACCTTCCACCTACATAGCTCGGTACAGCATTACTACCTGCCACCTACATAGCTCGGCACAACATTACTACCTGCCACCTACATAGCTCGGCACAACATTACTACTTGCCACATACATAGCTCGCTACAACATTACTACCTGCCACCTACATAGCTCGGTACAACATTACTACCTGCCACCTACATAGCTCGGCACAACATTACTACCTGCCACCTACATAGCTCGGCACAACATTACTACCTGCCACCTACATAGCTCGGCACAACATTACTACCTTCCACCTACATAGCTCGGTACAGCATTACTACCTGCCACCTACATAGCTCGGCACAACATTACTACCTGCCACCTACATAGCTCGGCACAACATTACTACTTGCCACATACATAGCTCGCTACAACATTACTACCTGCCACCTACATAGCTCGGCACAACATTACTACTTGCCACATACATAGCTCGCTACAACATTACTACCTGCCACCTACATAGCTCGGTACAACATTACTACCTGCCACCTACATAGCTCGGCACAACATTACTACCTGCCACCTACATAGCTCGGCACAACATTACTACCTGCCACCTACATAGCTCGGTACAGCATTACTACCTTCCACATACATAGCTCGGCACAACATTACTACCTGCCACCTACATAGCTCGGCACAACATTACTACCTGCCACCTACATAGCTCGGTACAGCATTACTACCTTCCACCTACATAGCTCGGTACAGCATTACTACCTGCCACCTACATAGCTCGGTACAGCATTACTACCTTCCACCTACATAGCTCGGTACAGCATTACTACCTGCCACCTACATAGCTCGGTACAGCATTACTACCTGCCACCTACATCCCTCATCCTCTTCAATTCAGCAATGCTAATTATATAGAATTACTGTTACTTGTAATGTAAAACACATGATTAGCAATGTGATTCTATGAATAATGAATTTACAAATCCCGTTTAAATAATATTCCAGTTTAATCTCGGTGTATGTACAATGCTTGAGTGTCCAATAATATGAAAGAGCTGTTGATTGGGTTTACTTGAAAAATAATACGATTTTAATAAGGTTTTTACGTCTATCGTAATAAGTTTGCATTTACAAGTGAATCACATAAAAAGAATTAAACAATGTTATTTATGAAAATCATCATTTCACAGTTGAATAGATAACGTTGAAACAACAATATATAATAAATGTATATATACATATGAAATGAATATATAAATGTGTGCATAGTTCAGTTAATCACAATGTGTTCAGTTACTATACCACATAGCATGGCTTCCTTGAAATTACATTAAACCTCCCATTCCATGCTGAAGGTACGTCAGCGTCAGGGAAAACTACAATCAAATTCCCTTGCTAGCCGCCTTGAGCACTTGCCTCGCTAAATACCTACTTACACAAGTGCGTCATAGCATGGCTTCCATGTAATTACATTAAACCTCCTGCGACTACCATTGCATGCTGAAGGTACGTCAGCGTCAGGGCAAAGTACAACAATTACAACCATCTTCCCTCGCTAGCTACTTTGAGCACTTGCCTCGCTAAATACCTACTTACACAAGTGCGTCATAGCATGGCTTCCAGGTAATTACATTAAACCTCCTGCGACTACCATTGCATGCTGAAGGTACGTCAGCGTCAGGGCAAAGTACAATAATTACATCCATCTTCCCTCGCTAGCTACTTTGAGCACTTGCCTCGCTAAATACCTACTTACACAAGAGCGTCATAGCATGGCTTCCAGGTAATTACATTAAACCTCCCGCGACTACCATTGCATGCTGAAGGTACGTCAGCGCCAGGGAAAGTACCATAATTACAACCATCTTCCCTCGCTAGCTACTTTGAGCACTTGCCTCGCTAAATACGTACTTACACAAGAGCGTCATAGCATGGCTTCCAGGTAATTACATTAAACCTCCTGCGACTACCATTGCATGCTGAAGGTACGACAGCATCAGGGCAAAGTACAATAATTACATCCATCTTCCCTCGTTAGCTACCTTGAGCACTTGCCTCGCTAAATACCTACTTACACAAGTGCGTCATAGCATGGCTTCCATGTAATTACATTAAACCTCCTGCGACTACCATTGCATGCTGAAGGTACGTCAGCGCCAGGGAAACTACCATAATTACAACCATCTTCCCTCGCTAGCTACTTTGAGCACTTGCCTCGCTAAATACCTACTTACACAAGTGCGTCATAGCATGGCTTCCAGGTAATTACATTAAACCTCCTGCGACTACCATTGCATGCTGAAGGTACGTCAGCGTCAGGGCAAAGTACAACAATTACAACCGTCTTCCCTCGCTAGCTACTTTGAGCACTTGCCTCGCTAAATACCTACTTACACAAGTGCGTCATAGCATGGCTTCCAGGTAATTACATTAAACCTCCTGCGACTACCATTGCATGCTGAAGGTACGTCAGCGTCAGGGCAAAGTACAATAATTACATCCATCTTCCCTCGCTAGCTACTTTGAGCACTTGCCTCGCTAAATACCTACTTACACAAGAGCGTCATAGCATGGCTTCCAGGTAATTACATTAAACCTCTCGCGACTACCATTGCATGCTGAAGGTACGTCAGCGCCAGGGAAAGTAACATAATTACAACCATCTTCCCTCGCTAGCTACTTTGAGCACTTGCCTTGCTAAATACCTGCTTACACAAGAGCGTCATAGCATGGCTTCCAGGTAATTACATTAAACCTCCTGCGACTACCATTGCATGCTGAAGGTACGACAGCATCAGGGCAAAGTACAATAATTACATCCATCTTCCCTCGTTAGCTACCTTGAGCACTTGCCTCGCTAAATACCTACTTACACAAGTGCGTCATAGCATGGCTTCCATGTAATTACATTAAACCTCCTGCGACTACCATTGCATGCTGAAGGTACGTCAGCGCCAGGGAAAGTACCAAAATTACATCCATCTTCCCTCGTTAGCTACCTTGAGCACTTGCCTCGCTAAATACCTACTTACACAAGTGCGTCATAGCATGGCTTCCATGTAATTACATTAAACCTCCCGCGACTACCATTACATGCTGAAGGTACGTCAGCGTCAGGGGAAAAGTACCATAATTACAACCATCTTCCCTCGCTAGCTACTTTGAGCACTTGCCTCGCTAAATACCTACTTACACAAGAGCGTCATAGCATGGCTTCCAGGTAATTACATTAAACCTCCTGCGACTACCATTGCATGCTGAAGGTACGTCAGCGTCAGGGCAAAGTACAACAATTACATCCATCTTCCTTCGCTAGCTACTTTGAGCACTTGCCTCGCTAAATACCTACTTACACAAGTGCGTCATAGCATGGCTTCCCTGTAATTACATTAAACCTCCTGCGACTACCATTGCATGCTGAAGGTACGTCAGCGCCAAGGGAAAGTACCATAATTACAACCATATTCCCTCGTTAGCTACCTTGAGCACTTGCCTCGCTAAATACCTACTTACACAAGTGGTGCATAGCAGGGCTTCCTTGTAACTACAATAAACCTCCCGCGACTACCATTGCATGCTGAAGGTACGTCAGCGCCAGGGAAAGTACCATAATTACAACCATCTTCCCTCGCTAGCTACTTTGAGCACTTGCCTTGCTAAATACCTGCTTACACAAGAGCGTCATAGCATGGCTTCCAGGTAATTACATTAAACCTCCTGCGACTACCATTGCATGCTGAAGGTACGACAGCATCAGGGCAAAGTACAATAATTACATCCATCTTCCCTCGTTAGCTACCTTGAGCACTTGCCTCGCTAAATACCTACTTACACAAGTGCGTCATAGCATGGCTTCCATGTAATTACATTAAACCTCCTGCGACTACCATTGCATGCTGAAGGTACGTCAGCGCCAGGGAAAGTACCAAAATTACATCCATCTTCCCTCGTTAGCTACCTTGAGCACTTGCCTCGCTAAATACCTACTTACACAAGTGCGTCATAGCATGGCTTCCATGTAATTACATTAAACCTCCCGCGACTACCATTACATGCTGAAGGTACGTCAGCGTCAGGGGAAAAGTACCATAATTACAACCATCTTCCCTCGCTAGCTACTTTGAGCACTTGCCTCGCTAAATACCTACTTACACAAGAGCGTCATAGCATGGCTTCCAGGTAATTACATTAAACCTCCTGCGACTACCATTGCATGCTGAAGGTACGTCAGCGTCAGGGCAAAGTACAACAATTACATCCATCTTCCTTCGCTAGCTACTTTGAGCACTTGCCTCGCTAAATACCTACTTACACAAGTGCGTCATAGCATGGCTTCCCTGTAATTACATTAAACCTCCTGCGACTACCATTGCATGCTGAAGGTACGTCAGCGCCAAGGGAAAGTACCATAATTACAACCATATTCCCTCGTTAGCTACCTTGAGCACTTGCCTCGCTAAATACCTACTTACACAAGTGGTGCATAGCAGGGCTTCCTTGTAACTACAATAAACCTCCCGCGACTACCATTGCATGCTGAAGGTACGTCAGCGCCAGGGAAAGTACCATAATTACAACCATCTTCCCTCGCTAGCTACTTTGAGCACTTGCTTTGCTAAATACCTGCTTACACAAGAGCGTCATAGCATGGCTTCCAGGTAATTACATTAAACCTCCTGCGACTACCATTGCATGCTGAAGGTACGACAGCATCAGGGCAAAGTACAATAATTACATCCATCTTCCCTCGTTAGCTACCTTGAGCACTTGCCTCGCTAAATACCTACTTACACAAGTGCGTCATAGCATGGCTTCCATGTAATTACATTAAACCTCCTGCGACTACCATTGCATGCTGAAGGTACGTCAGCGCCAGGGAAAGTACCAAAATTACATCCATCTTCCCTCGTTAGCTACCTTGAGCACTTGCCTCGCTAAATACCTACTTACACAAGTGCGTCATAGCATGGCTTCCATGTAATTACATTAAACCTCCCGCGACTACCATTACATGCTGAAGGTACGTCAGCGTCAGGGGAAAAGTACCATAATTACAACCATCTTCCCTCGCTAGCTACTTTGAGCACTTGCCTCGCTAAATACCTACTTACACAAGAGCGTCATAGCATGGCTTCCAGGTAATTACATTAAACCTCCTGCGACTACCATTGCATGCTGAAGGTACGTCAGCGTCAGGGCAAAGTACAACAATTACATCCATCTTCCTTCGCTAGCTACTTTGAGCACTTGCCTCGCTAAATACCTACTTACACAAGTGCGTCATAGCATGGCTTCCCTGTAATTACATTAAACCTCCTGCGACTACCATTGCATGCTGAAGGTACGTCAGCGCCAGGGAAAGTACCATAATTACAACCATATTCCCTCGTTAGCTACCTTGAGCACTTGCCTCGCTAAATACCTACTTACACAAGTGGTGCATAGCAGGGCTTCCTTGTAACTACAATAAACCTCCCGCGACTACCATTGCATGCTGAAGGTACGTCAGCGCCAGGGAAAGTACCATAATTACAACCATATTCCCTCGTTAGCTACCTTGAGCACTTGCCTCGCTAAATACCTACTTACACAAGTGCGTCATAACATGGCTTCCATGTAATTACATTAAACCTCCCGCGACTACCATTGCATGCTGAAGGTCCGTCAGCGTCATGGCAAAGTACAATAATTACATCCATCTTCCCTCGCTAGCTGCCTTGAGCACTTGCCTCGCTAAATACCTACATACACAAGTGCGTCATAACATGGCTTCCATGTAATTACATTAAACCTCCCGCGACTACCATTGCATGCTGAAGGTACGTCAGCGCCAGGGAAAGTACCATAATTACATCCATCTTCCCTCGCTAGCTGCCTTGAGCACTTGCCTCGCTAAATACCTACTTACACAAGTGCGTCATAGCATGGCTTCCATGTAATTACATTAAACCACCTGCGACTACCATTGCATGCTGAAGGTACGTCAGCGCCAGAGAAAGTACCATAATTACAACCATATTCCCTCGTTAGCTACCTTGAGCACTTGCCTCGCTAAATACCTACTTACACAAGTGCGTCATAGCATGGCTTCCATGTAATTACATTAAACCTCCTGCGACTACCATTGCATGCTGAAGGTACGTCTGCGCCAGGGAAAGTACCATAATTACAACCATATTCCCTCGTTAGCTACCTTGAGCACTTGCCTCGCTAAATACCTACTTACACAAGTGCGTCATAGCATGGCTTCCATGTAATTACATTAAACCACCTGCGACTACCATTGCATGCTGAAGGTACGTCAGCCTCAGGGGAAAGTACAATAATTACAACCATCTTCCCTCACTAGCTACCTTGAGCACTTGAATCGCTAAATACCTACTTACACAAGTGCGTCATAGCATGGCTTCCATGTAATTACATTAAACCTCCTGCGACTACCATTGCATGCTGAAGGTACGTCAGCGTCAGGGCAAAGTACAATAATTACAACCATCTTCCCTCACTAGCTACCTTGAGCACTTGCCTCGCTAAATACCTACTTACACAAGAGCGTCATAACATGGCTTCCATGTAATTACATTAAACCTCCTGCGACTACCATTGCATGCTGAAGGTACGTCAGCGTCAGGGCAAAGTACAATAATTACAACCATCTTCCCTCACTAGCTACCTTGAGCACTTGCCTCGCTAAATACCTACTTACACAAGTGCGTCATAGCATGGCTTCTAGGTAATTACATTAAACCTCCCGCGACTACCATTGCATGCTGAAGGTCCGTCAGCGTCAGGGCAAAGTACCATAACTACATCCATCTTCCCTCACTAGCTACCTTGAGCACTTGCCTCGCTAAATACCTACTTACACAAGTGCGTCATAACATGGCTTCCATGTAATTACATTAAACCTCCAGCGACTACCATTGCATGCTGAAGGTCCGTCAGCGTCAGGGCAAAGTACAATAATTACAACCATCTTCCCTCACTAGCTACCTTGAGCACTTGAATCGCTAAATACCTACTTACACAAGTGCGTCATAACATGGCTTCCATGTAATTACATTAAACCTCCCGCGACTACCATTGCATGCTGAAGGTACGTCAGCGCCAGGGAAAGTACCATAATTACATCCATCTTCCCTCGCTAGCTGCCTTGAGCACTTGCCTCGCTAAATACCTACTTACACAAGTGCGTCATAGCATGGCTTCCATGTAATTACATTAAACCTCCTGCGACTACCATTGCATGCTGAAGGTACGTCAGCGCCAGGGAAAGTACCATAATTACATCCATCTTCCCTCGCTAGCTGCCTTGAGCACTTGCCTCGCTAAATACCTACTTACACAAGTGCGTCATAGCATGGCTTCCATGTAATTACATTAAACCACCTGCGACTACCATTGCATGCTGAAGGTACGTCAGCGCCAGAGAAAGTACCATAATTACAACCATATTCCCTCGTTAGCTACCTTGAGCACTTGCCTCGCTAAATACCTACTTACACAAGTGCGTCATAGCATGGCTTCCATGTAATTACATTAAACCTCCTGCGACTACCATTGCATGCTGAAGGTACGTCTGCGCCAGGGAAAGTACCATAATTACAACCATATTCCCTCGTTAGCTACCTTGAGCACTTGCCTCGCTAAATACCTACTTACACAAGTGCGTCATAGCATGGCTTCCATGTAATTACATTAAACCACCTGCGACTACCATTGCATGCTGAAGGTACGTCAGCCTCAGGGGAAAGTACAATAATTACAACCATCTTCCCTCACTAGCTACCTTGAGCACTTGAATCGCTAAATACCTACTTACACAAGTGCGTCATAGCATGGCTTCCATGTAATTACATTAAACCTCCTGCGACTACCATTGCATGCTGAAGGTACGTCAGCGTCAGGGCAAAGTACAATAATTACAACCATCTTCCCTCACTAGCTACCTTGAGCACTTGCCTCGCTAAATACCTACTTACACAAGAGCGTCATAACATGGCTTCCATGTAATTACATTAAACCTCCTGCGACTACCATTGCATGCTGAAGGTACGTCAGCGTCAGGGCAAAGTACAATAATTACAACCATCTTCCCTCACTAGCTACCTTGAGCACTTGCCTCGCTAAATACCTACTTACACAAGTGCGTCATAGCATGGCTTCTAGGTAATTACATTAAACCTCCCGCGACTACCATTGCATGCTGAAGGTCCGTCAGCGTCAGGGCAAAGTACCATAACTACATCCATCTTCCCTCACTAGCTACCTTGAGCACTTGCCTCGCTAAATACCTACTTACACAAGTGCGTCATAACATGGCTTCCATGTAATTACATTAAACCTCCAGCGACTACCATTGCATGCTGAAGGTCCGTCAGCGTCAGGGCAAAGTACAATAATTACAACCATCTTCCCTCACTAGCTACCTTGAGCACTTGAATCGCTAAATACCTACTTACACAAGTGCGTCATAACATGGCTTCCATGTAATTACATTAAACCTCCCGCGACTACCATTGCATGCTGAAGGTCCGTCAGCGTCCGGGCAAAGTACCATAATTACATCCATCTTCCCTCGTTAGCTGCCTTGAGCACTTGCCTCGCTAAATACCTACTTACACAAGTGGAGCATAGCAAGGCTTCCTTGTAATTACATTAAACCTCCCACGACTACCAATGCATGCTGAAGGTCCGTCAGCGTCCGGGCAAAGTACCATAATTACATCCATCTTCCCTCGTTAGCTGCTTTGAGCACTTGCCTCGCTAAATACCTACTTACACAAGTGGAGCATAGCAAGGCTTCCTTGTAATTACATTAAACCTCCCACGACTACCATTGCATGCTGAAGGTCCGTCAGCGTCCGGGCAAAGTACCATAATTACAACCATCTTCCCTCGCTAGCTACTTTGAGCACTTGCCTCGATAAATACCTACTTACACAAGTGCGTCATAGCAGGGCTTCCTTGTAATTACATTAAACCTCCAGTGACTACCATTGCATGCTGAAGGTCCGTCAGCGTCCGGGCAAAGTACCATAATTACATCCATCTTCCCTCGTTAGCTGCCTTGAGCACTTGCCTCGCTAAATACCTACTTACACAAGTGGAGCATAGCAAGGCTTCCTTGTAATTACATTAAACCTCCCACGACTACCAATGCATGCTGAAGGTCCGTCAGCGTCAGGGCAAAGTACCATAATTACAACCATCTTCCCTCGTTAGCTACCTTGAGCACTTGCCTCGCTAAATACCTACTTACACAAGTGGTGCATAGCAGGGCTTCCTTGTAATTACATTAAACCTCCCACGACTACCAATGCATGCTGAAGGTCCGTCAGCGTCCGGGCAAAGTACCATAATTACATCCATCTTCCCTCGTTAGCTGCCTTGAGCACTTGCCTCGCTAAATACCTACTTACACAAGTGGAGCATAGCAAGGCTTCCTTGTAATTACATTAAACCTCCCACGACTACCAATGCATGCTGAAGGTCCGTCAGCGTCCGGGCAAAGTACCATAATTACATCCATCTTCCCTCGTTAGCTGCTTTGAGCACTTGCCTCGCTAAATACCTACTTACACAAGTGGTGCATAGCAGGGCTTCCTTGTAATTACATTAAACCTCCCACGACTACCAATGCATGCTGAAGGTCCGTCAGCGTCCGGGCAAAGTACCATAATTACATCCATCTTCCCTCGTTAGCTGCCTTGAGCACTTGCCTCGCTAAATACCTACTTACACAAGTGGAGCATAGCAAGGCTTCCTTGTAATTACATTAAACCTCCCACGACTACCAATGCATGCTGAAGGTCCGTCAGCGTTCGGGCAAAGTACCATAATTACATCCATCTTCCCTCGCTAGCTGCCTTGAGCACTTGCCTCGCTAAATACCTACTTACACAAGTGGACCATAGCAAGGCTTCCTTGTAATTACATTAAACCTCTCACGAGTAAGCCATTGATTGCTGAAGTTACGTCAGCGTCAGGGCAGACTTCGCTTTAGTCCGAGAAGACGAGGCGTCCAGATTATTTAAGTTAAGTTTATATTGTATTTATAGTAGAATAGTAGCTACTAACATAATTGTAAACTGTGTTTGCTATTGCATCAGGTTTTGTACCGTTGAATTACTAATTACGGTAGTACGCGTATGTACGTAAATTTCAAATTAATATATCAAGCTAAAATCTTTCTTCAAATTTAGGTAATAAAAGGTGCACGCAGTTAATTTCATATTTGTTACAAGCAAGAGAAGTTATGTTAAAATTAAATTGATTTTATAACATTAGAATGTAGGCTTTGCTTCAAGTATTTGTAAAATATATTTTAAAATGTATGTTTAACTACAAATCAACCCTTGTTATTTTTAAATATGCTTTCATACATATGTCCTCTTACATAAAAAACCTCTTTCTAGCTGTATTATTAAAACAGGGGAAAATAATTTTGAGTACCCTGAAATTAAACTTTTTATGTGATAAACCAATATGTATGTTAAAGTATGTTCCTATTTGGGTCAACAAAGGAAAACGATATTTATTTACTATTTAATAAATAATTACATTTAATATAAATAAAGTTACATAACCTATACGTTAAAACAGCTGTTCTACCTCATAACCTATAACATCGAATCAGTGTTTTTACGTAGTCACATGTTATCACTTATTTTAAGCCAAATGGGAATAAATAGCTTTTCTGCGTACCAAGACCCTTTTGGGAAATGTTTTTCCATATAAATTTAAAGTCAACTTAAATTTAATTAATATTTCAAAAAATGTGTTAACATCAAGTTTGATCAAAAACGTGAAAAAATTTTATTTGAACTTGAGTAGATTTATGAAAACTATTTCAATAAAGATTGAAAAATTAAACAAGATATAAATAAGAAGAGAATGAACTAAAAGAATGAATTGAAAAATATTTAAAAAAGACAATTTTTATAAATGAAATTTAATAGAAAACGTCTTTTTGTAGTAATTTATTGTGCAAAATGGTTCCTGGAAGGGCTTTTCTTTGACTATTTAGTTTCTGACTAGTTATTACCTTGGGTCTGGTAATTAAGGAAAGATTAAAATAATATGCTTACAGATTATAGCATTTGTGTTGTACAAGGTTTGCGTTGGTTTATTCTAACTTTGAGTGGGTCTAAAGTAATTTGAAGTAGTAGAATTAAATAGGTACATCAAAATCTAGAAGTGCAATATGTTAAACTTCAATTAGAAAAGTTCAAAAGTTATTTTCAAAATTATAAATAAATACACCCAAAATGTATAATTTTTCAATGAACACCAAATTTAGTGAAGAATGATTTTCGTCAAAATAATTTTATGTGTGTGTGTGTATATATTTATATATGAAATGATAATGTTACATGTATAATATATAAATTTATTTTTATTATTAAGATATAAATATAGAAAACCCTGTTTTTTCTTTTTTCAATTTTTATTTAAAAGTCGAGTGAAACAGTTGTCAAGCGCACACGGTTGTAGTTGTTCCTACGCAGCTCTGTAAAAAGATAGTTTTTGATGAAATATTATTAAAACAAAGATATTTATGCATCATTTATTGATGTTGTCTTTACAGTAATAATGCAAGTATTTCTCAAGCTATTTTACCATCTGTCTACTTTGACCAACATCTGATGGAATCTAAAGTCCTTTGTAAATCATTATTCTTTTAATTTTGTTATCTGAAACAAATCAAACAAAATTTATTTTTAAATTAAATAAAGGTATAAATAATACATGAAAGATTATAATACAAACGCCGTTGCTGTGTAAGTAAAATTAATAACTGATTGTTAGTTAATTTTTAATAAATATTTAAAATACAACAAAAAATCATCTGTTTTATTAAATCAAATGTTACCGAATAATTTAAGCCAAATGGGACGAAACTACTATTTTGCATACCTTAATTGTAAAATTTTTTTCTCCCATTTAAAAATATAATTAATTTTTTAAATTTAATAAATGAAATAATATTTGAAAGAAAAAATTGTAGATCTTTTCAAAGTTGTAGAAGAATATTAAAAAAACACATTTCAACAAAATTAATTAAAAATTTTATAAGTAAATGAATTAAGGCATATACCTTAAACTAATGCAGCCTATTGAACTGGAATTAATTTGTTTTCATATTCGAAACTAAAATTCAATATTTTATTTTAATAAATTATAGATTAAATTTTACGTTTACGTGAAAAATATAATTTTGCATTTTGAATTTAGTTCACTAATAATAAATGAAGACAAATCATTGATACCCTCGTGTTTAGAGAAATAGATCATATATCATCTTAGAAGATAAATTTATGTAAACAAAAAATATTATCTATTTATATAAACAAAAAACAAATTTCTGCAGTATTTATATGCATTTATGTATTTCTAAACAAATTTTAAACCAGTTCAATACTGGCCCAAATTAAGGCTTTTTGCTCTAACTTTTTCATTTGACTCTAAAACCTTCTATCCTTACAAAATTTAGTAGAACCCTTAATATTTTAAATTTGATAAATGTAAAAAATTGTTCAATCAATAAAAGTAAATATGATATTTCTTAATACAGTGGCATTTGTTTCTCTAAGGAATATATCTTAGTACACATTCTTCTACCTCTCAAAACATTATTTTTCGTTGCCGCGTTTCGGAATTACTCTATTATTAAAATTAAATTTTATTAATGGTATTCGTCCGAAACGCATCAACGAAGTGTGTGTATAAATCTGATTATATTATTTAAGTAATTTCTGTATAAACTATTGTGTTTGTCCACATACGCTTTTTATTCCTGACCACCACCACACGACAGCGCTCAAATGGCCCTTTGCTGAAACGTACACCCTCGGTTACAGCCAAGTACTTTAAATACTTCCGAAGGTAGTTTATCAAATTCTGAAAATGTACATCATACATGAAACTGGGATTGGTAAATCCATTTTATTTCAGCAAAATCATCCTTAATATTGCATAGGATTACTAAAATATATGTGAGGGAGAAAGACTTATTAATAATAGTGACAGTTGGTGAAATGCGTAAGGCGACAATGCAAGAATACAAATTAATTAATGCATATTGTACCAAATAGTTATTAATTCTATAAATTCTGGAAATAAAATTTACTATTTGCGTACTATTTTTGGATTGTGGATTTTAGTTTTGTCAAATTTATGAACTATATTATCTTAACTGTAATCTTATATATTGTATATTTTATTGGATGATAATTAGAGGCACAATATAATACGTGAATAATTAGTAATAATTATTAACAATAATAAATTATAGGAAAAAAATAATACAATTAGTAAAATATGTAAGTGTATATGTGTGTACCACTCTCTCTTTAGCGCGAGCGCACGCTCGCACACACACACACACACACACACACACACACACTTTGACAGCCAAATCTGTCTCAAAGTAGCAGATATTGCATATTATACAAAACCGTTAAAATAATATTTGTATAATAAAAATAAATCAGCTGAAATTGTGTAATAGCAGATGAGAGCCGTGTCAAAGGTTTTCAAGGTTTGTGATCGCGGTTGGATTGTCGCGTTTCAACCCTACAGTAGCCATCATCACCATATACATCTAACGTGTAAATCGCAGGTACGTGGTTACGTGTCATTAGGAGGTAGAACGTATTGGGGGCGACGCCACGACGAAGAATGTTTGGACGCGGCATCCCTCGCGCATACACACACGCGCATACACACACACACACACCCAAGTTTACAATCCAAGCAAAAAAACAAACAACTTTTTAAATGTAAAAATAATTATAGCAGCCCTAACACATAACAAATAATTACTATATATAAAATCTCTTTACACAAGACTAAACCGGACTCAGACGTAAATATGAAAAAAGGTTCGTATGTCGAAATCTCTCTACATACTACTTTATTAATCCAGACTAGTCTCAGCAACGGTGTAGCCTTCATCAGTGAATAATCAACACTAATGGACCCAATCACTGATGAAGGCAAAACTGACGATCGTCGCCGAACTGCTCTGTAATTATGAACTCGTGTGTATTAAGGTTATGAGTAAACTCATTTGATATTTTTGGCAGTGAGCTATAAACTATAAAGCTATATAGGCTACCATTCAACATGTAAAACACAATATTACAAAATATATGTAAGGAACTTACCTAGCAAAGTAGTTGCTATCGATAAACTACTATATAAAAATTATCAAATATTTGAAATTCATAAATCCCCCCCCCCCGTGGCCCCCGTAATTCTAACACAGAACTACCAAACAAAAGGAGAACCATTTTCCTTTTATTTTATGTTGCAACCAAATAATTTTGTAAACT
Source organism: Prosapia bicincta (assembly GCA_036971475.1). Classification (NCBI taxonomy): domain Eukaryota; kingdom Metazoa; phylum Arthropoda; class Insecta; order Hemiptera; family Cercopidae; genus Prosapia; species Prosapia bicincta. Next base: position 239,917 of record JBAIZL010000424.1, on the reverse strand, counting down.
GGGTTTTAATGGAAAATAATTAACTAATTATTACGTTTACATCACCAAAACAACGCAATAGGAAAACCTAATCATCGAAACGAAAACTTTACCTGCCTAGAATTATAATAATTAACTATTTTTGAATGTTCGTTTCAAAAACAAGAATGCAATTCATATCTTCATGTACTTTTAAGTCATTATATTTTGTGTTCAGATATAGTAGAATGTTTTAAACTACACAGAAAGTAGTATAATAAAAAAATAAAATTAGGTCAACGAAGACAAATTTTATTATTATTTTTTATTAACTAATTTCAGTTATTATAAATACTGTATATACATACATATGACGGAATCATAATATCAAGTGGTTAAATAGAAAACGAGCAAAATTAAATAAATTAGTTATTGAATTGTTTTTGAAAAAACTGTAATAACATCATCTGACATCCACCACAGGTTTAAAATATTTATTAGAACTTGAGTAGTTATTTTGAATGAAAGATATTTTGTTTTCTTTATTTCTATATTTTATTAAATATTTGGGGTTGAATAACATAATGTTTTATGTGAATAGAATATTTAAATAATTTTATTAAAATGTCCACTTAATTGCATGATTGTTTAAAAAAAAAGTAATTTCAAGAAACGAATAAAATGTTTTTTTTACTCAGTTATACTTTTTGGTATAGTCAAATCTCATTTAAGTAAATAAATAAATTTAAGTACCGTACGCGCATAAATAATCACAACTGAAAATTAATCAGCTGCAGTAGAAAGACCGATATACTGTCGTTCGGGGTCGTTTTACGGGGGACCTCAGGAGATTTTGGTGCGCCTGAACTCTGTATTCTCTTTCACAATGGTTCCAGTAAGATGGCGCAACCAGCCACACTCCCTTAGACAATATTGCTTTCCTTAAAGAAACTTTTGTTAACGGCCTCATCTCCCTTAGAACAAACTGTCCTCACCCCGCCACTCCCCCGATCTTACACCACCTGACGCCTAAGAGAAGATTTTCCGTGATGACCCACCAAACTAATACTCCTTTGTATAAGGATATAGAAACAAAACGATGCAAAACCTCTAAGAACGATACGTGTGCCTCACATTGCACGGAGGTCATATATAACATGTTTATACCCGAGTCTAATCTACCTAGCTCCTTTACTTGCATGTGTTTATAAAACTATGTAAATAAAATAAAATGTAATAAAATCAAATCTTACACATGTTTCAGTACTGTTTATTTTGGCGAATCCTCTCGTTTCTGCGGTATAAAATGAGTTTTCTTTTTCAATTAAAAACCATTTTCTGATAAGAATAAACTCTAACTAATTACTGTAATTTTAAATATATTGTTATAAAAATTAATAACGAAATATTTTCTCTTAAATATATAAAGGATTTATTATTATAACATGATAAATTACTTGTTCTAAATTAAGTGTTCTTTTATTATTATTATTTTGATATATGTGATACATTTTTTACTCTAAAATATTTGTAGTTTTCATTATTATAATTTGGTATAAATAGTAAATTATTTACTCTATAATAACTTTAGAATTAATTGTTATGATTTAATATAAATGATAAATTATTCACTCAACACTAAATGTAGTTTTTATTATTATAATTTGATATAAATGGTACTTTATTTACTGTTTATTAAATGTAGAATTAATCATTATTGTTTGTGATATAAATGGTAAATTATTTACTCTATAATAAATGTGTTTTTATTAATATAATTTTGTATAATGGTAAATTGATTACTATACAATAAATGTCGTTTTTATTATTATTAATTTGATATAGATGACAAATTGTTTACTCTATAATAAATGTAGTTTTATTATCACATTACGTTAATTAGAACTTAGCTAGTGAGAGCTATTCACAAAGGTATAAATCAACACAGTTCTCTCCAAATCTCACCGCACTTTAGCTTGTTAATATAGACACACTATCTCATGAAAGTAGTCTGATTGCATTATGAGCTACTGTGTTCATTTTAATACACGAATGTGTGGTGCGACTTGGAGTTGATCTTTACCTTATTTATTATTATAATTTGTTATAAGTGACATAAGATTTACTCTAAAATATGTAAACCTTTTAGTATTAATAATGTGATCCCAATGTTATTACATTACAATCAGTATACCTACATTCTTATCCATTAGGTATTTGAAACCTGTTTCGGTGCCAATGAAGTCATTCATAACCCTTACAACCACAATCGCGGGTTTCATTGTAACCGTGTGCAGTGCGCCGTAGTGTAGCCTACAATAGTTTCAATCACGTACTCCTATCGCGGTCCGTGTAATTGCCTTTTATTGACATCATATCCGATCCGCTGACCTCACAATGCTTTGACACAGCGTGCGTGAATACTAATTCGGTTTTATTGTTGGGGCCTTGTCTTGCAGTATAGAGCGTATAATGTCACTAATTTTATATCAAGCTTAAGACCGAGCATTATCTATTCTTTTCTAAATAACAAAACATTTATTATTAGAAACAAAATGAATAGAATTATGAAAACAATCATTCTATAACAAAGGCGATTATACGCTTAATTAATGTCATAAAGCTTTCTCTAAGAAGCTACGTCCACAAGGTTAGGCTCAAATAACTGTTTAATGTCCCGTAAATAATTAATTACAAAATCTTCGTTGTAAGAACATTTAATGATAATATAGTAGGTAATAAGAACAATATTTTTTCATCGTCAATTCCTACTTAGATCAACAAAAACCATTATTTTAGTTAATTAATATTAAATAATTACAATTATTGCAAATAAAGTTCCTAACATAACCTATGCTTTAAAACAGCTGTTCTGCCACATAACCTATAACATAAAATCAACTGTTTCATGAAATCACCTGTTTTAACTTACTTTAAACCAATTGGGACGAAATAACTATATTGCATAAGTTGTCCGTTTTATTGAGCGTTTTCTGCCATATAAAACTAACTAATAAATTTAATTATTAAAATTTGTAAAAACTGTATTAATATCGAGTGATATCAACTACAAGTTCAAATAAATGTATCTCAACTTGAGTGGTTCAATAAAAAGTATTTTATTACTTATTGAAAATTTGAATTTAAATTCCTAACCGAAGTGAAGATGAATATATTAAGAACTTTAGCGTTTAATAACGTTATCTATATATTCAACCTAAAACGTGTATTTGAAATATTAGTGACTGATTGGTCTGAGACCCGCTAATAAAACCTAACCTAACCTAACCTTACTTGTGATATCTATAAAAAACGTATAAAGACACAACAAAAATAGTAGGGGGAGTTTTATATCGCCCGTCGTATAATGTGCGGAACGGATATTATTTGCATTTATATGGAAGTACGGAAGTTCGTTTTAGGAGTTGAATAGAAATTTGCGTATTTATTATACGCACTTCAGGCGTTGCTGATTGCCCCTACCAGAATCTGCTTTACCTGGAATACAATATGCAGTCTTTGCTTCGTTATTCTGCACCACATCCGCTCAGCTCTCGTGTAAGCAGGGCCAACTAGAACGAAAGGATAGGGTATACGTTATAATTACATATGTTTATTACTTATTTCATTTATTAAGAAAGTTTTTATTATTTTCTCTTTTTCTGACAAAACCCAAATAATAGTATAAACTTTAGGCTATCACTAGCCTTAAACACCAAGCATTTCTGAACTCCATAAACCATAATTATTATGGGCATTGTATAAGTTTGTAACATAAAACAAGTATTAAAAACAAACAAAAGTTTCAACTCAATTCCTATTTAAGTCAGAAAAATTCTTTTACTTTAGTTAGTTTTTATTCAATAATTATAATTAATATAAATAAAGTAATGCGTTAAAACACCTGTTCTACCACATAACCTAAACATAAAATCAACTGCTTTTTGAAATCATATGTTATCAAGTGATTCTAATCACATGCGACATAGTAGCTATTATGCATACCTTGCTCCTTTTGTGATAAGTTTTTTTTCATATAAAACTAAACCTAATGTATTATTAAATTTAACTAAAAAATTAATATTTAAAAAACTGGACATACACCAAGTGTATCCACCACAAGTTTAAAAAATGTATTTGAAGTTGAGGGATGAATAAAATAATATTTTATAAACGGTTGAAATCTGAACAAGATAAAATTCTCCAATATAAAACTAAAATGAATTCATTAATAAACTTAAAAAGTAAATCGATATTTTGTTTAAAACTGTAGATGGAATTAAACGGCAAACAATGAGATGTATTTGTATGTGAGAAGCCACCTGGGGGAACAATATTGCTACATATCAAGAAAACATTTTATGCGGTCTAGGTGTGGACGGAAGGGCCTCGTGGATCGTAGTTTGCCCGGGGCTTTTCTAAACTCTTGTTAGAATAAACTGCAAAAGTTCTTTTGAAAAATGCAAAAAAATCATAAATTAAAATGAATGTAAAAATATTTCCATTTACTTAACATTTTTTCTTGTAATAGACGTCGAAACTGCAAAACACCAATTGCAACCATTAAATTTATTTTCTGTAAATATTTTAAAAAATAAAATAAAAAACTATTACCATACAATTTTTTAAAAATAATCACGTGATAAAGTTTTACATTACTGTCTTCGTATTGCTATTTTTCAAATTTCGATTGTAGAGACTTAAACCTTTGAAACCTATTCTGCAATTTGCTCAATTTTAAATACAAATTCAAAATGGTTAAATATCGAATACCCAGACGTAATCAGTATTGTAGCATAAATAAATTTATATATTTTAATAATCTAACAACATGCTGAGCTTGTAAACTTACCGAGACAGAACGCTTTCACCGCACTAAGTGTAACAGCGTGGGCGTATAATCACCTAATCTATAGGTTCCAAGGGTAGTTAGTCTAATACGTTTAAATGTACACATTACCCGATTATTTCTGAAAACAAAACTCACGCGGAAACATTTTGCTGATATGAAAAGTCATAATCGCCAGAAAGCTGTGCTGGCGCGCTAAAAGTTTCAGTGAGAGCTCACAATACACAAAACTAAACTAAATCCATATTTCTTTATAATACACTGCAACAGGCTTTAGTAAATTGCCCGAAGTGACCTTAATTTTGGTCATGTAATGGCATTACCGCATAAAGCATGGATATTTCTCATCACCAACCAAATATTTAGCTCGCGTTACAAAACTTTATATTCTTGTAACTCCTGGGGTAGCAGTAGTGGCCTGTTTTAACCAAGAGGTTGTGTTATTATATTGAAATATATTATTTTGAACCTTATTATATAAAAATGCGGTTATGATGTATGGGAAAGTTACATGTGCTTTTATTTAATATGTGTAATTTCTAAGACGACTTCAACAAGTTTTGATATTCTTTTCGTGTTTCGGTGCAGTTCTTACAACACCAGATATATATTTGGAATATATTTAAATTATTTTTATCTTTTAAAATTGTACTACAAACATTACATAGGGCTACATGTATTGAAAGGATGTAATGCGACCGATTATTATTATAACTTGAAAGCACTAAGATTGTCGGTTTCAAACTGCCTTCTCAGAGAAATTTATTTAACGTCTCGGACAATTTACTGGTACAATTTTACGAGTTTACTCATACGTGTGTGAGATAAGTCACTAATTTATATCCACGCCTAGTGGCTCCAGGCGGCGAGATCGTATCTGAATTCTTGATTTACCGTAGACACTGACCTGCACAAGAAACCGCCTATCGCTCATGCAAATATATGCGTGTTTACATGTTTGTAGTGTCACCACAACCCTCCTTGTAACCATTATGCACACAATGGAATTTTATTTAGGTTCTAAATAAAGATTTAAGTACAACCGAATATAAACTGTACATTCGAAGTAAACATCAAATATGGGTAAACAATATTATAAATATTGTGGAATAAAAATGTTTTCCAATCTAACAGAATTTATACTTATACTATTTAGTTAGTATCTTTTCTTGTATTACACATACTCTCTCTCTCTCTCTCTCTCTCTTACACACACAAACACGCGCGCGCGCGCGCACACACACACACACACACGCACACACACACACACACACACACACATACACACACACACACACACACACACACACACACACACACACACACACACACACACACACACACACACACACACACACACACACACACACACACACACACACACACACACACACACACACACACACACACACACACACACACACACACACACACACACACACACACACACACACACACACACACACACACACACACACACACACACTTACACACGCAGGAAGGCGCATACAGACAGATGGAGAGACAGATAGACAAGCTAGCAGGCAGATAGATGACAAGATAAGCAGACAGGCAAACAACCAGACAGACAGGCAGGTAGTCAAAGAGAAAGACATGTACGAAGATAGGCAGACAGACAAGTAGGATGTGATTCAGGTAGACAGACAAGCAGGTAGAGAGGCAGATAGGCAACCACGTTTGGAGGTAGGCAGACAAGCATTCAGGGAAGCTGGCAGGGAGGTAAACATTGAGATAGGCAGACAGATAAGCAGGCTGGGGGGTAGGCAATCAGACAAGCAGGCAGGAGGGCATGCAGACGGACAAACAGGAGGGTGTCAGGCAGACAGCAAAGCAGGCAGGGAGGCAGATAGGCAACTACGTATAGAGCCAGGCAGACAAGCAGGATGGGTTTCAAGTAGACAGACAACCAGGTAGGGATGCAAATGGACTACAAAGTATAGAGGCAGGCTGGAAAGCATGCAAGATGGCCGACATACAGACAAGCAGGCAGGGATCAGGCAGACAGGCAGGTAGGAAGCAGATAGGCAACCATGTATGGAGACAGGCAGACAAGCGGTTAGGGAGGCAGACAGATAGATAAATAGATAGATAGATGAGTAGTAAATATTTTCTCTAGAACAGTTAAAATATTATAGGCATTGTATTGAGAAATAGATAGCACATCATTATTAAAATTGAAACATTTAATGACAAGCTGAATTGCATTTAGAAATCACTCATACATCACAATACAAGCACCCCATCCGTACTATATTTTTCCAGCTCTGTTTGTAAATGCAAGCGAATCAATTTAAATAATCACTCGTTCTGGATATGTTTTATGGTGTTGGTTACAAATTTAGCGTTCTGTGTGTTTAAAGTTGTTATAAGTTACTAACCATGGTAAAAAAAGTTATAGAAATATTTCTGTGGAATATTTTAACGGAGAAGAAACGTAATTTCTTATCGCGTTGTTCCTAAGGGCTTGTTAGATAAGCATTTAAATAGCCCACGTTGCAACCTCTCCCAATCCGAGCTTGTTATGGCGCTCTAATCTCCTCCTTTGCTGCCTTTGCTCCCGTTTCCTGCGACAAACAAGTATTACATCAGTCGTTTATACATTCACACTTTATATAGTCTATTGTGCTACTATCTCAGGTGAATTATGTTTAATAATTAAAGGAAACTATAAAATACACAAACAGACACTTTGTTTGTCTTGTAATATTATTCAATCTCTGTAATAACATGAAATAAAAGTGGCAGTTTTTGTGTTGAAGTGCAGTACATATTGAAGTGTTGTTTTAATGTTTTATTGATAACACTTGCGAATAAAAACACTTCTTACTAATATTTTCCAGCCGACACGTTTTGTACTGGAACAATGCATTATTTATTGCTTTGAGTCTCGGACAAAATGGTCGGAAAAGAAATTTCCCATTTTCCTCAAGATTCAAATTAAAAAATTATTTTAAACATATAAATCTACAATACGTAGCTGAGATCAGAATTTAGAGTATGAAGTGGAATTTAATACAAAAATATTAAGTGCCTATAACGGTGGGATAAAGATTTTAAACTTTAACATTCAACTCAAAATTTCATGTTTTTAATAATAATTTTAAATTTACAACGTTCTTGAAAATTATTTTAATTTGAAATTAGTATCTAGAATACCATATAGCGCTGCTTTCCTATAGAATTAAATATAATAGGATATGAATTGAAAATATAAGTTCAACATATAATATAATTTAATCTGAGTGAACAATAATTCGTGGTTCACATCACAAGAATGTTTTGTACATTTCTAGACAATTTACACGCAATATAAAATATTTTTTTTAAACATAAAGAATGTGAATCACTTAAACAATAGTTTATGACTATCCGAACTTTCGAATTGTTTAAGGGATTAATGATATTCACCGAACGTAATGGACTACAAAATTCAAGAATAAATAATGTGAATTTAAAAGGTATATGTTACGTAGTACAATTTATTTTATATTATTTAATTGTGAACTAAAAACATAGCAATGTATAATAGAAACTACAGGGTCAATATTTCACTTTTTCAAAAATAATTAGCTATTCATTGGATTAAGTAAAATGTTTTTCCAATGGAGAAGAAGTGGGCCTATTCCACAGATGCCAAAAGCCCAACGCTCTGTACGTTATACATTAATATTGGCAACACTGTTACTTCCACACAGATACATAATGTCGGTGTTGTTTTGCACAAGTCGACATTATTTTGTTATTTAACTAAATTCAGTATAGGCGTGAATCAGGGGCTACTATTGTAGCCAAAGTTACGTTTGCCACCCCTCTAGTAGTTTTCTCGCGCAAAACTTTAAACGTGTGTGAAACATAACTATACAAAGTTCCAGAGGAACACATAATGCTGCCGTAAGTATCTCCCGCTTCGATGAGTTTCAGCCAATTATTTTCCCTTTATAGTCTTATACAATCTATATTTAGGACTTTGATGCTGGCTGCACTGCAACGTTTAAAGTTAGTTTGTTTCTATTGGTATCACTTGACAAAAAAACTACTTTACTGGTATTTTTCCGCAGACGTGTTTCGAAGTAGATCAGTGCTTTGTTTAGTGTTGTGAGTCACGGAGGGTCATGGAGCCTTGTCCGTGACTCGCTGCATGGAACAATGCACTGATCTAGTGCGAAAAATGTCAGCAAGTAATGTCTTTTGCTGTGCGATATCAATAAAAATATGTTTTAAATGCTCAAGATTTACAGGTCAACAACTCAAGTTTGAAGTTAATCGTTTAGAATTTTGGGCCGCCTTTGCATCGGCTGACGCATATATATATACAGTTTATATTAAAACATTGATCAAATACTCGCACATATATGGTGCTCGTTCTTCAAGTTCGCTAAACGATTGAAACGTTATTGGCTGTTAACTATTCAATTGGTTTTATTTATGATTTAATTGGTATTGACCAATTATTGGTTACATAATGGAATTACATGACAAACCGTGTTGTTGATACTGTAATCATTGTATAAATCGATTTATCTTGTTTCTAAATACAACCCTAATAAAAACGATATTGCGTTATTTGTGGGCTGTCAAATACAGGTTCGAAATGCAATTATATCATTTTGTTTACAAACGATCATTTGATATTAATTAGGTTAATTCCACCGGATTTAATTGTGTTTTGTTCATTACAACCCACTTTATACAAGCTTTAAAAAGTAGTTTAGTGCAATTCTTTTAACTTGAAATATTTCAATTAATTTATTAAATTAAATATATATATATATATAAAACGTTTCCTTGTGTTATATTAAGCTGTTATCGCGCTCGCATGTCGCTGATGAATGCTTCACAGAGCCGACACCTTCTCTGATTACTTTAATGTGTGATTCTAATCTAACTCTTCTTGCAGCTGTTGCAATTACTTCGTCGCTGTTCCAAAAGAGTGCATATATCCTACATAATTTACGTTTTCAGTCTGATAATACCAGGTTTAATCATGGAAACCCTAGCATAAACCCCAGGAACGCCATAAACACTTATGGAGAAACCATTACAAGACCAATCACATTATATATATATATGCACGTCCGCGCGCGCATGTGTGTGTAGTTTTATCCCATTTCATTGCATACAAGAACTATACTCCTAAACCGCGTAAACTGTGAAAGGCACTTCATTTGATTACTTATGATGATTAATAACGAACTAAAACAGTCTACATATATAAATGATGTGACACACTCATTGCAGGGCGAAGTATCGAGCAACATCCCCTTCGACATTAAACGGATTTACGACGGCTACGTGGACATGAAAGTTTCAAAGTTTTGTTGTATAATACGGTGATTCGTTCGATATTTGTCAGAAAACGACGGTACTTCAGATTCATGGTTAATGGGTAACATACAAACACGCTCGTATTACTATTTTACACGTATTCACAAATTAGGTTTATAAAAACAAGGTAAATTACACAAAAATATTTTTTTAAGTAAATCACTACTAAGCTCAACAAAAGATATTACTTTACTTACTTTATATTAAATAACCACAATCAATATAAATAAAGTAACATAACCTATGCGTTCTACCACATAACCTGTAACATTAAATCAGCCGTTTAATGAAATCCAATGTTATCACTTATTTCAAGCCAAATAGGATTAAATAACTATAATGGATACCTTGCCCTTTTTGTGAAACGTTTTGAAAACTTGAGTGTATGAATAAAAAGGTATTTTATTAACAATAGAAAATTTGAAGAAGATAAGTATAAAAAGGGAAGAATTAATTGATGAAATTGAAAAAGAGAAATAAAAGAGTGAAATTGGAGAATGTGTGAATGAAGAACAAAGTCATTGTTATTTTAACGATAATAAATTATAAATTGATAAATTAAATTCATGACGTCATTCACCTATACACACCACATAAACAAGAACTGCTGGCACGTTATCATTGTCAAACATTAACTTAAATATATGTTTAGTTACAAAGGTAAAAGTCAAGTCTATGTACTACTACAGTAGTAGCCAAGCAGTAAGGAAGGCTGAAACTAGTTTGTTTTGTGTGTTTATTAAAGACTAATTTTGGTGATATTTTGAGTCCACTACTTAGACTTTTACCTTTTGGGAATAGTTCTCACTAGCTAAGTTCTAAGTAACTAAATAATTTTAGTTGATGTTTACTCGTACATAAGAACACTTTAATTCGTTGCAGATAAAAGGGAATATTATTTCTATTATGATATTATTGCAACCTCTTGTTCATAAGATAAATGAAAACACTATGTTTTAATTTTTATAAACATGGTAAACGAGAATAGAAATATTTCCACTCAGACTCCAAACACGGGTTCGGGATAAAGTTTCTGCTGGGTGCCTGGTCACTGCGCAGTACTCGGAGGAAGAGGCTAAAGTAGCTTCAAGCATGGTGCCATCGACACAACCTGTCATTGAAATTTTTATCCAATATAAATAATGCAATATTCCATCCTTGGATTGAAGAATGACAAAATTTGAATGGAAATAGGCAGAGGAAAACCAAGCCGTCCGTCTATGGAGGTGGTAAGTTTGATCATAGAGAGGAAGTGGTGGTTTCTCGTTGTTAACGCAAAGAGTATCCGACATTATGTCAGTTTAAGGAGGCATGTTTTGGCCGAGTGCGACTACCATTTTTACGTAATATATTTATTTTAAGCATTTAATTCTAGTTTTGTATTTATATAGTTAGAATTAGTTTAATTAAGTTTTTTACCTGAGCTATGGTAGGCGATCATGATCACTTTTGGTTTTTCGCTGAAAAACAAACAAAAAAACCATTTCAGTAATTCTTAAGAATTCCAGATAACAATAAAAGCCAAATAACGTACCAAAGGACAAATTTTACTGACACAAATTGGTCTATAAGTTTATTTTGTGTCTGTCAATAGCTAAACAATGTTGTTTAGCTTAATGGCAGATCACAGACCAATTTATGTTTTTACAAATACTCTACGAATTTTCTATTCGAAAATCCTTTTCAGGAGCTAAAAGTTTATTATTCTAATATCAAACCATAGCTTACAATTTATTAAATTCGTAACAATACTTTTAACATAATTAAAGTCAAACCTTTCCTTACTGCTAATACAAGTTCACATTTACAAGTCTTGACATTTATAAAGTGTAAGCTAGGGTTTAGTATTAGATTAATAAATGTTTAGCTCTTGAAAAGGACTTTCGGATAGAAAGTCAAAACGTAGATGTTTTGTAAAACATGAATTGGTCTGTGATAAGCCCTATAAATGTTTTAGAATGTAACAGGATGTAGTTTGTATAGACAAAAACTCAATGCAGAAGGGGTTTGAATCTAGGAACAAACGTAAGTGGCTAAACTGAACCTACATTGCAATCAGCACGACAACTCCATTTCAGAGATATCTTTTGCTAATTAAATACGTCACCACGTGATAGGCTAAGCCATCGACTGGTACTTGTAACGAATCCAAGGCTATCGTTGTATGTACCTATGCGAATATAAAAGTAAGTCTCGTGTTTATGTAGTTTACTTGTCTAACAAAAAATATTTTTCTTACATGATATATATATATATATATATATATATATATATATATATATATATATATATGTATTCTGCAAAACGTAAAGATTCAGAGGGTGGCTCTGAATTGCTCCTGACCCTTTTTCGGACCACATCATCAGGCTCCGGTTAGGTGATCAAAGTTAACGGTTCGAGTGAGCAGTTCTTTGTGTCAGGTTTTTGGCTGAGTTGGTGACCCAATTCGTCGTTGGTCGCGTCCGTTTGGATTTATATATTTATCTGGTGTTTATAAATATATAATAACTAAAACATCTCAGTGCTAATATGTTTATTGGATTGTCCAATGGCTTCGAATAACAAACAAGACTAGTTGCTCTGAAATATAGAAAAAATAACATTAATTTCTTATAAATAATAATAGAACACCTATGTACAGCAGTATATAAAGTAATATAAGTTAGGTTTAAAATTTATAACAAATTAAAAAGTAATAAAAAGGTTGAAAATTAATTTTAGAATACTTTAGGTATTAATAAACAGTTACAGATCCTTGTTAGTAAGTGTCGAATAAGATAGGATGATAACACCTGTCAAAAAAGACATCCTGACAGGTAAAACCTGACGATAGATCATGCAGATTGACCTTAGACAAGGAGAAGTATTCCCTACAAATACCTTGTTATCAAATTTTCCCAGGAGTGTTATTTTATGAGGTAACCATTGCAAAAAAAATATAAAAAAATGCCACAAAGTATTTGTTTTTCAAGAGATACCTTTTAAACAAGTTGGTGCAAGTGACGTGACGTCTGACGTCATCACGGGCACGTTGCAGAGGATTTATCGTCAGCCTGAAGCACACAATAGTAACGGCCGACGATGTATTTTGCGAGTAATGCCAGCTGTTGGACGCAGACACGACGTTCTCAGTTATTAAACGCGTTTGTCGCTGTACGGATATTAGACAAGACTAATGCGCCACATAAACTGTTTTATTGCACATTTTTTAAATAAAAGCACCAGGCTTTATTATTCTCATATTCCTGTGTCGGCACATTCCCTGCGGTTAGTCATATCTTTATACTATTGCTAATATAGTTTGAAAAATTTTATTATTATTTTATGAACAATAATTTTAATTTGTCACTTAAGACGGCGTTATATAACAAAATAAAGTTGCATTATTTACACAGAATATTTCGCCGTATTTGGCAACGTATAACAATATGAACACATTATCCTAAATACGGTTCCTTTGTAAAGTATAGGCTATACATCTTTAATCTGACGTGTACACTAAATTGCCGATGTTGATAGAGTGTTCTAAGCGTTGCTAATGATACCTTACATTAAAACAGTTTGTGCTTTTACAGTGAGTTAAATAAAATCGTGTACCGAAGTCGTTAAAGCATTGGGGTTAATTTATTGCTATTCAGTTCCTCTTCGCATGAACTCGCGCGTCATGACAGACCTTGAAAGGATGAATTGTCCCGGCGTCAGGGGAACAGTTGAAGCGCGGAGAAACTTGTTGAACTACGTAATAAACGATACTGACCAAGTATTATAATCAAGAAAAAACAAGTATAATAAAACATTTCAAGTCAATTCCTAGTTATATCAACAAAGAAAGATTTCATTTTATTTACTTTTTATTTAACAATTACAACTAAGCTACTAATAATAGTGCATACTGTATATTGTCCTATACATTTATATATCTTAATTAAAGAATAAAAATATGCTACAACTCACAAATATACGATTTTTTATTTCAAACGCGTTTCAACGAATAATTTGTCGTCATACGACAAAAAGTCTTTTTGCTAAAAAAAGACCTATATAGACCTATAAAAAGACCTTTATAGTAAAAACCTATAAAAGCTTTTACTTTTGCTAAAACTTTATAGGTTATGTTTAATATATATATATATTTTTTAGTTAATTTCATTTGTGTATTTTCACTGAGGATGACGACAAATTAGTCGTTGAAACGCGTTTGAAATAAAAAATCGTATATTTGTGAGTTGTACCATATTTTAATTCTTTAATTATAACTTTCACTCACAAGCCAGCTCGAGTAATATTTATAATTTATATATCTTGTTCAAACTGTTAATCGTTATCAAAATACTTTTTATTCGTGTACTCAAAGTTCTAATATGTATTTTTTTTCAACTTGATGGATGACACTAGTTTTTTCCAAATAATAAGTTATTACGTTTATTTTAAAACGTTTTTGTATTTAGGTTCGATTCCAACTGTATGACTCCGTGTTTCATATCCAGAAGTTGTGGATCATCCATTACAAATTTTACACAAATGTAATTGAAGTTGAGTGGACGAATAAAAATGTAGTTTATTAACTACGAAATTTTAACACGTAATATAGGTGTAGTGCACTAATAGAAGGAGTTCTTGTACCTAAATGTGGTTGGACTATTATATGAGGAGGATAATATAAATATGCTTAAGAAGTTAGAATGAAAATCGAGAGATTTATTAAGAAATCTACATTTTTTTATGCAATGCGTAATATAAATATGTTTCAAAAAAATTGAGTATTTTTAGAGGTATTTTAATTTTAAAGCGAAATCGATCAGTGATTCAAAAGTACAACAAATCTCTGTTACATATGGAGTAACTATTTGCTAGAGCGAGTTGATATAAAATAAAGATTAAGGGATGATGGCAATACGTTGCTGTGAGACACATTTATTTCATCTTTACAAAGAAGACCGTCTCATGTACAGTTTGCTCTCGATATATACAATCTGATATTCATAGATATGTTTCAAATATCGAAATCTTTATACGTCTATCATGTAACTGATTTACTGGTAAATCCATACATGAAAGATCGTCCTCCTCCAGTATGGCTTTTAGGTCTGGTTATGAAAAACCTATGTAAAACTAAGTGCGGCTGTTCAAGGAGCCACGGCCTGCTTAAATCATAGCTCACGGGTACAGGAGATACTTTTGGAAGACGAAGGTTGTAATATTTTATCATTGTATCTTTTATAATATATTATAACTTAACTTTTGTTATAATTAAATTTATTTTTAAATGTTATTTATTTACCTTACCTATTAATGCCACACCTTCAGGTTTATAAAGAATTAACAATCTTATCAATTTTTAAACATCACTTGCATTTATTCCCTTCAATTAACTCTACACATTATTCCAAATTTATATTAATATTTTGCAGTGACAGGATTGATATCTTAACTAATATTACAATGATAAAAGGTGGAATTCTGAGGCTTTAGATTTCTAATAAAATAACATAACAAAAAAAACAGTACTAAAATTTTATTCTTGCTCTCGGGTCGCTATTACGGGAACTTTGCTTTTAAATTAGAAATGGTGAAACTAGAATATTTTTATAAATTTTGATTAAATTAAAATTTGTTCTGAGCAAATTTTAAAAGATTTAGAACATTCTATCCTAAAAGATAGATGTCTGTTGGCTACACTTATATGCAAATAATACTTATTGTTCTGAAGAGTCCCTGGAGTCCTGGCCTTGGTTATTACCTTCTGCATTTACACTTGACACACAAAAAAAAACTTACTTTATATTTCAAAAAAAAACTTTTACGTCGCACTTTTTTAAATTTTACTTATAAAAAACTCTTTACTTAATTTAATCAATTTCTCCCTTTACAACACTTCCATCCTGGACCCCCACCAATCCGTCTTCCTCTGAGACTCTCCTCAAACTTCTATTTAAAACTCCCGAACATTTAGTTTTTATTAAAAATCTATCATCTCTTCCACTACCAATGTTCTTTGTAAGTTCTCACAGATCGTCTAATCTCTGTCTTCTAGAAAACGTTTTGTGTCTTTCCTTGCTTAATTCTACAGATGATTATTTTAGCAACTAACTGAATTTAATCTAAAGCCTCGTACTTTATGTTATAATATATTACAAATTAAATGACGTTATGAAGTTAAAATTTTCTAATGAGGGATGGTAATGAAGCCTAAGTTTGACCATAAAACATTCAGTGTAAAAAGTGGCCACCATTATGACTCTACCCTATTCTGCCTCTTTAAGGTATCACGTCTTATGACCTAAGAACTTAGTAGTTAAGTATTCAATTGTCTTTAGTATGGGTTCTCAATTATTAATTTCCTTCTATTAGTTCATACTCTCCCTATATATATATATATATATATATATATATATATATATATATATATATATTATAACGTACCTTCACTTATTATTGTCTACAGGATAATTTTGACTCTTAGGAAATTAAATAAATAACCCAGCTACTTGCTTTTATAATAACAGATTTATTTTATCCTGAGATCAATATTGCATTCACAGGTAGTTCATAGAATTCTCTTACTAACTCTAATATTTGCCGATAGGCATCAAGACTCTTATTTCACTATTGATTTTTTTAACAATTCTAAATTTACTTTCTTTTAGCTATCTAAGGGCGTGTATAAGTTACTGCACTTGTGGTTTGATAAATTTTTTATATTTCAATTAATTATGACTTTTTAAGGAATTTATAAAAGTTTAAATGTTTTTAAGTTATCCCCAGTAAATATGCTTCTTGGAAGCGGTTTATTGTTACATAATATACGCTTCATGTTGTAATATTTTGCTGTAAATGTTTTAACCTCGCGTAAACTGGAATAATTTCCAATATAAGGCTTTTCAGTAAAACCATAGGCTTTAATATCGCCATTTTGTGAATGTATTTTTACTCCCTCTAAAAGCTTTCCTGTTCACAGCAATACATTAAATATTTTATTAAATTGCTTTAAGTAGAACCAGCTTTATAAATGCCAGCATTATTATCAGAGGCAAATGAGTTTGATTACCGATTCGTCATGATGATGTACTTTTGTCTTTTAAAATATTATTCTTAAAATACGTATTTGTAAAATTAATTGGAATGTAATTCAGATACGAGGATATTTAAAATAATTTAAGTTTTTAGATAATTTGAACATGTAAAATATAAATTCCTGGAATTTTAAAATTTTATGATTTTTAATTTTGAAAATATATCTGGATTTCACTATAAGGCATTTCTGTTCAGGTTACTGCTGATAGTCTCCATGGCAACCTGGAAGCAATTTGAGTTCCAATTAAAAACCAAACCTTCTGACAACGTGAATTGTTCTTGGAACATTATTCCACATTTAATTTAATTAAATTTTGGTAAAAACACATTTAATTTTAAAAACTGAACTAATTGATAAACTATAACATAATTGTAACAACAAACCAGGAGGGGTCGTTGAGGTTTGTAGGTACGCAGCTTGTGTTCGCGCAACTCATAATGAACAAATATTTTATGCTTTTTGCCCCTAATTATGAAATGTTTGGTAATTATTAACCATAAACTGTTACAATGAAGTACAACAATTATATATCACAGAGTACAATCATAATATATAAGTTATACAAAATTGGAATTATATATTTAAATATAATAGTTGATTTGAAGAATATGTACAGCGTCTGTAGCATAAGCCTTTGTTTTCGTGTAATATCATGCTATCGCGAGGACTGGGGCCTAACTCGTACCTTACTTCTAGATTAGGCTCCTAATATTTCTACATTTGTGTCAGGTAACACACTCAGCAGTTAACTTTATATTTAGAGTTACGAAATAATTTTAAGACGCGTCTTCATTCGTTCAAAGTTACTAAAGCTTTCAATACTAAACTGGGATTAATCTTGTATCCTAACAACCATGTTTAACCCAGTTGATTATTATGTTTGGTACATTACAACTATTGCTTATCACAACAAGAATATATTGTAATAAAGTTTAGAGAAAGCTTTCAATACTAAACTGGGATTAATCTTGTATCCTAAAAACCATGTTTTACCCAGTTGATTATTATGTTTGGTACATTACAACTATTGCTTATCACAACAAGAATATATTGTAATAAAGTTTAGAGTGCAATAACATTTTCAACGTGTTAAATTGTAAAATATAATCTGTTACATATATTAAAGACTAGAAGATGTTCCGGTGTGGAATATATTGTAATAAAGTTTAGAGAAAGCTTTCAATACTAAACTGGGATTAATCTTGTATCCTAAAAACCATGTTTTACCCAGTTGATTATTATGTTTGGTACATTACAACTATTGCTTATCACAACAAGAATATATTGTAATAAAGTTTAGAGTGCAATAACATTTTCAACGTGTTAAATTGTAAAATATAATCTGTTACATATATTAAAGACTAGAAGATGTTCCGGTGTGGAATATATTGAGGTCTAGGTTATATTAAAATATAAAACATAATAAACATTGTTTAAATTTAGAAGACATGAAAATTTAGAAGATAATAGAGCGCAAAACATATTAAAGTACAGAATATAATAAAGTGTAGAATATTTTCATTTATAGAACATCCGTATGACATTATAAGGTGTAGAATAGATTAGGGTAGAGAACATAATAAAGTGTAGAATATTTTCATTTATAGAACATCCGTATGACATTATAAGGTGTAGAATAGATTAGGGTAGAGAACATAATAAAGTGTAGAATATATTAACGTTTATAACAAATTAAGATGTAGAGCATAATTAAGTGTATAATTATTACAGCAAGTATAAATTGAAGTATAATCCATAATTATGTGTAGAATATATTAAAAATGGAATATATCAAAGTGTAAAATATATTAAAAATGGAATATATTGAAGTACAGAAAATATTAAAAATGGAATATATCAAAGTGTAAAATATATTAAAAATGGAATATATTGAAGTACAGAAAATATTAAAAATGGAATATATCAAAGTGTAAAATATATTAAAAATGGAATATATTGAAGTGTAGAATATGTTAAAAATGGAAAATGTTGAAGTGTATAAAATAATAAAAATGGAATATATTAAAGTGTAGAATATATTAAAAATGGAATATATTGAAGTACAGAAAATATTAAAAATGGAATATATCAAAGTGTAAAATATATTAAAAATGGAATGTATTGAAGTGTAGAATATTTTCATTTATAGAACATCCGTATGACATTATAAGGTGTAGAATAGATTAGGGTAGAGAACATAATAAAGTGTAGAATATATTAACGTTTATAACAAATTAAGATGTAGAGCATAATTAAGTGTATAATTATTACAGCAAGTATAAATTGAAGTATAATCCATAATTATGTGTAGAATATATTAAAAATGGAATATATCAAAGTGTAAAATATATTAAAAATGGAATATATTGAAGTACAGAAAATATTAAAAATGGAATATATCAAAGTGTAAAATATATTAAAAATGGAATATATTGAAGTGTAGAATATGTTAAAAATGGAAAATGTTGAAGTGTATAAAATAATAAAAATGGAATATATTAAAGTGTAGAATATATTAAAAATGGAATATATCAAAGTGTAAAATATATTAAAAATGGAATGTATTGAAGTGTAGAATATTTTCATTTATAGAACATCCGTATGACATTATAAGGTGTAGAATAGATTAGGGTAGAGAACATAATAAAGTGTAGAATATATTAACGTTTATAACAAATTAAGATGTAGAGCATAATTAAGTGTATAATTATTACAGCAAGTATAAATTGAAGTATAATCCATAATTATGTGTAGAATATATTAAAAATGGAATATATCAAAGTGTAAAATATATTAAAAATGGAATATATTGAAGTACAGAAAATATTAAAAATGGAATATATCAAAGTGTAAAATATATTAAAAATGGAATATATTGAAGTACAGAAAATATTAAAAATGGAATATATCAAAGTGTAAAATATATTAAAAATGGAATATATTGAAGTGTAGAATATGTTAAAAATGGAAAATGTTGAAGTGTATAAAATAATAAAAATGGAATATATCAAAGTGTAAAATATATTACAAATGGAATATATTGAAATGTAGAATATATTTAAAAAAGAATATATTGAAGTGTATAAAATATTAAAAATGGAATATATCAAAGTGTAAAATATATTAAAAATGGAATATATTGAAGTACAGAAAATATTAAAAATGGAATATATCAAAGTGTAAAATATATTAAAAATGGAATATATTGAAGTACAGAAAATATTAAAAATAGAATATATTAAAGTGTAAAATTTAATAAAAATGGAATATATTGAAGTGTAGAATATACTTAAAATGGAATATATCAAAGTGTAAAATATATTACAAATGGAATATATTGAAATGTAGAATATATTTAAAAAAGAATATATTGAAGTGTAAAATATATTAAAAATGGAATATATTAAAGTGTAAAATATGAGAATAATGGAATATATCAAAGAGTAGAATATATTATAAATGGAATATATTAAAGTGTAGAATATAATAAAAATGGAATATATCAAAGTGTAAAATATAATAAAAATGGAATATATCAAAGTGTAAAATATATTAAAAATGGAATATATTAAAGTGTAGAATATATAAAAATGGAATATATTAAAGTGTAGAATATATTAAAAATGAAATATATCAAAGGGTAAAATAGAATAAAAATGGAATATATTGAAGTGTAGAATATATTTAAAATGGAACATATCAAAGTGTAGTAGATATTATAAATGGAATATATCAAAGTGTAAAATATATTAAAAATGAAATATATCAAAGGGTAAAATATAATAAAAATGGAATATATTGAAGTGTAGAATATATTTAAAATGTAACATATCAAAGTGTAGTAGATATTATAAATGGAAGATATTAAAGTGTAAAATACCATAAAAATGGAACTATTAAAGTGTAGAACATGTTAAAAATGGAATGTAATAAAGTGTAGAATATATTAGGCTATAGAACATATGAAAATGTAGGACATATTAAAGTATAGAATATATAAACATGTACAATATATTAAAGTGTAGAATACATTTAAAATAAATAGATAAAATAAAAAACTGTATCTAAGCGATAGTGTGAAGCTGTTTTGTAACATTGTGTAGCAAATCTCGGGGTGGAAAGCGATTTCAGTGGTTCTAAGTTACCAACAGAGACGAAGGAGATTACTTCTTACGTCATCAAACTCCCCTGTTTTAGAAGCGATTCCCTAAGTAGAGAATTATACAAGGTTATTTCGCCATTGTCAATTTACTGAACATTGGGGTCAGTAATTATTAAAAGACGTCGTTTTGCTGTTGTCATTACATCAAATATTTACCATGTAAAAATACGTTTAGGTCTAAGTTTTGTTTGAAAATTCAAAAAAACATTTTAAAATATAGTACTGAAGTTATTAAATAACCAAGAAAGCTTGGGACAACAAGTACATAAATAATAACATCCTGTATAGACAAGTGATTAAAGATGTGACGGAATAATTTTAAATGAATCTTAATATATTCCAAGATGGGAACCGCGCATTCTGACTGCTTACAGCTTTAGAATCACTGTTTTACACGTTTTACTAACAACAAGAATAGCTCTAAGCGAAGAGTTTTGGCAATGGATAGAACATGGGTTCACCATTAAACACCCGAGTCCAAACATCACTTCATGCAGGGACAGAAGCTGGTTGTTCAGGCTCGTCCCATCGGCGGGAAAGGTCATAGCGTCGGTGTTCTGAGATGCAAGAGGAATTCTGTTGATCGACTATCTCCAAAAAGGTAAAACAATAACTGAGAAATGCTATTCTAACCCTCTTACCAAACTTGATGCGTACAGAAAAAGAAAATCATCTTCCATCAGGACAAAGCACCCGCTCCTAAATGTTTTTGGCGATGGGAAAGTTGAGTAATTTATATTATAGATTGCTGCACCATCCACTTGGTTCTCCAGAATTACCTCTTCGAACTTCCATCCTTTTCCAAAATTTAATATTTTCCCCGGTATTTCCGTCCTATGAATAAGCGATTGAAGCTGTAGATGGGTACTTGCAGGACTTTCTGACGAACAATACAGAACTGGGATAATGGCATTGGAACATCGCTGGACGACATTAAAGGAGATACTGTTGAAAAATAAATAAGTGTTCAAATCATTCATTAAGGTGAACTAAAATCTTTACGAAAATATCAATAGTTTATCTTACTATAGCTTTTTATACATTTATCTTCTCAAACAACACCTACTGTCGGTTTAATGAGACGAAACCAGTATAATAGAGCATTAGGAAGGGGTGGAAACTTCGTCTGAACGTGTTACACATCAGCCATGTCTCTGGAAAACTTTCAGATCGTAATCACTCGTATTTTCCACTTTCCCCACTTCCCGATGTAATTGATTCCTCCTTAGAACATAAAACTCGATTTATTTGTAGGAAGGCTTGCAAACTTTCAATGTAATTTATTTTCTTTTTAGATTTGCCTTGTAAAACATCACTACGTAAAGTTTATAGGTAAGAGATTCTAGTATTTTTTTTATAATTTTACTCGTTTCGTATTAAATTTAGAAGCATTATTGAATGGACTAAAGAAACCCATTTAACATATATTTCAGGCTTAAACGTTTGTGCAGTACATAAATACATATATCTAACCTCACAGTATTAAACTCAACCGATGCCATTGACCGATCTGTACCAAACGTTGTCACTCAAACCTATCCAAATACTGGCTTTAGATAAATACAGAGTGGGCAGAAGGGGTTGTTGTTATCCTTGCGCTGGAGGTTTAGCTCTGCCGACCTTCGCTACAATGTAAACCTGACTCTCCAAAAACATGATATCAATTTTATACTCATACGACGTGATCTGTACTCTAATGAGGAGCCCCTCGCCGTCCTGTTGGAGCAGGTAGCCTACATCTGTATATACAGGGAGGGGCAAGGATTTACTAAAGGAGTTTTAGTGTAAGGCAAAGAGCCTACGCTATTATGTGATTTTTATTTAAGATTCTAAAGCTAGTTTCTTTCTACAAGAAAAGATATCCTGAATAATGCACTAGTAACTACAGCACAACCGTTAATTCCCTAACTAAAGTAAGATCTCTAAACTGAGGCGTTATGGTAGGTGGTCACTGGGAGAGAAATTTACCTATTTTTTTACTCAAAGGGAAAATTTTAAATTGATTCACTGTTTTAAAAATCAAAATATAACATATATTAAAAAAATATAAACATGAAATTATGCCTCCCTTTTCCCTCATATTGTAGCGCACATCAGAAATGTCACGTAAGATTTCTCTTTACTTCCGCGTTAAGCTTGAGTGGCTGAGCAACATATGGCCTAACCTAGATAAACTTACGCTTGTATTTTATAATATATTTGTAAACTAAGTAACATGTTTGTGTAAACGTTTTACCGTATGCGCCCAAATAAACAGTAGGCCTACTGAAACTGAATTAGCTATAGTTCCCTTCTCTTAGAAGCGTTTTATGGGAGACCTTAGAAGTACCTGAAACCTGTCTTTTCGCTCACAACGGTTCCAGCAATATGGCGCAACCAGCCTCACTGCTTTAGACAACATTGCTTTGGCAACCGCCTCATCTCCCTTAGAACATACTTTCCTTACCCACCTGACGCCTACGTCTGGGGATGATGAAGGAGAAGATTCTCCATGATGACCCACCAACCACCATCGTCCAGCTACAGGAATAAATAACTACGTATATAATGAGCGTGAAACAACCCCTTTTCACCAAAATGATGCAAAACCTTCAAGAACGGTCCGAGTGTTGCACGGAGATCATAAAGAACATGTCTATCCCTGAGTCTAACCGATTTAACCTCTTTTTATTTGTTTGTGTTTTTATAAGCTATATAAATAAAACAAAATCTTACAACTGTTTCAGAACTGTTTAATTTCGCGCACACGGTATTTTAAATGCAAACATTGAGTGTTTTTGAGGAACCTACCGTAAAATATGCAGAGAGCACATTTGTTTATAATATCTACATGTTGATCCTATAATTTAAGTAAATGAGTAAACACTCATTCAGACTTTGTCGAAGATGGCCAGGTAAATAGCGAAACCATTAAGCCTCAATAGGTTCTTCTAACACTACTTAAATAAAAAGTTCTGCAATTCCTTATCGCTCTCCGATTGCCAGGGAAACTCCCGGAGTTATTATTGCTTTGTTAAAAGAGTGTCTGTTCAGAAAAAACCGGAATGTTTAACATTTGACTAATTTAAAGTCTGATATTTTTTGAATTCCTAAAGGCGCAACGATCTTTTATCAAAAAAAATAATTACTGTCAAACCTTTTCTCAAAGAAAGCAAAAGTAATTCTTCGTATCTTCAGATTTGTAAACAATCAGAATGTTTGAAACAACAAGAAGACATTGAACTAACACTATGCAACGGGCGACAAACAAACAAACAAATAAAACCAAACTTCTAAAGCTTCAGCCGAATTCGTAACGTATCTTTAGATTTTGCAAGCGCAGGTTTTTTAGAAGTGAGATTCAAAGCAACCAAGTGAAACAAAGATTTCAAGTAGATCCCTGTTCAAAGGGTAGATCCCTCTTGTGCATATTGTAAGTCACGTATGTGCAAATTTTTTTAAGAGAAAACGTTTACAGCAACATCTACAAAAAACGAATTTGATGGACATAAACATATAATTTCACGTCAGTACAATTTCCGTCAGGTAAAGCTATACGTCGCTTCAAAATGAATTAAATGATAGCATATGCTTTCATGAAGCAGTAGATTTTGTGTTGTAGGTTATGCTACACTATTTGTTGTACATTGTTGAAGAAAAAGATTATTATCAAATAGTTTTGATATGTTAATAACTATAATAAGTCTCAATACAAATAATTCAATATAACGATAATAATAAGAAATGTATTTTTAACCCAATTTTTGAAACGAAAACATTCCTAGGCGCGTCTTATACTATTTCATAATTGATTACATATGAATTTGTATGAGAAATATGTATTCAGTAAACATGTAATAAATGTTCCTTTTGTTGGCCACATTATTTTATTATTAACAATAATAAGTATTAGTCTTTTTTGAACACAATCCTCAAATATTGAATAACATTCCTAAAATATTAAATAAATATTTAATGGTAAATGAATAGTTCATTCCTTTTGATGATTTTCATTGAACACGTTTTTAAACTATTAGCTCTAAGTTGTTATGTGTAGTTCATATGTTGGTAACAACTCTGTATTGTTGTTCCTTATATTCTCACAAATACTAAGGTAATTTCTCAATATGCAAGTTTAAATGTTTTTCTCGATTCAAAATGTTTGTAGACATGGCTATAAGGGTTGTCGCCTCTGTCGGCGCTCCAACGGAGGCCAGAACCTATTTTTTTTAAAATATAAAATGGTATTTATTCAAGTGCAATAAAATAGTATTCAACCTCCTTCATTTTATGCTGTAAATAGCTTTGAGGGGGGATCTTTGATATTATAAAGCCAAATAACAACGACAGGGAAGTTTTATCTCTGGATTAACGTTTTTTACCCTTTACCTGGCGACCGGACGTTTTATCTGCTCCGAATTACGCTTTACTATGGTCAAGACGAATTCTATTGTTTCCCAACATTGTTTTTTTTTAGATTTAAATATATTTTTCGTTAGGTGGAACGAAACATACAACGAAAACCTGTTATTTTATTCTTTTATCTTTAAAAAACTAGCAGAGGTCAATGAATGGCGTGTTAACATTAGCTAAACTTGATTTAGTATTTGACTAACATAATCATAGCTGAAATTCTAGCAGTCGATCGAGAAAAGTGTGACAATAAACGTTCTTGATTGAATGGTATTTAGATTGAATGTGTTAGAGCGTGTCGAAAACTCTAAGATTTTCCTGTAATTTTTCTGTCGAGGTGATCCAAAAAAATATATTCTTATAACAAAGAATGACTATGAGAAATTTTATTTGAGTCACTTTTTAATTAATAATTACAATTATATAAAGTTACATAACCTATAACACAAAATAATTTGTATTATGAAATCATATGTTATCCCTGATTTTAAGCCAAATTGGAGGTAGTAACTATATTGCATACCTTGCCCCTTTTGTAAAAAATTCTTCTCTCATATAAAACTAAAATTAATTAAATTTAATTATTGAATTTATATTTAAGAAACTGTAAGAACATCAAGTGTCATCCACTACAAGTTTTAAAAAATATATTTGAACTTGAGTGAATGAATGAATAGTATTTTAATAACGATTGAAAATTTGAACAAGATATATATAGAGAGAGTGCGAACTAATAGAAGGAATTTTTTTTTTAATTACCTTTTAGGCGCACTAACTCACACAAATAACAAGCTAGGAAAACCTTCCTGTATACAAATGTCGAATATTTATGATAGCTCCGAAACATAAAAAAGGGTATAAATACATAGAAAGACAAATCAAGGACAAATACAAAAGTCAGCCACAGATTTTACATTGGTCACTTTTTAAAAGATAAAACCGCTGTATTTAGACATCAAAGGGCAAATACAAAACTTCAAAATAAAGGGAAATTTTTAATTAATGTCGGTGTAGCGTTAATGTCGGTGTAGCGTTAATGTCGGTGTAGCGTTAATGTCGGTGTAGCGTTAATGTCGGTGTAGCGTTAATGTCGGTGTAGCGTTAATGTCGGTGTAGCGTTAATGTCGGTGTGAGACGGGAGGTAGAGGGCGGCATTGAGTCAGTATAAATACTTTCCTACAAACATGATAAGGACTGTCAAAACACTGGCGTGCATGAGACGGTCGATACTAGACATATTAGCTTCGGTATGAAATAACAAACATTCTTGAAATATGTGTAGACATATCCGATGCAGACGCTGTTGATGTATCGAACATTCTCAATACAAGACATGTTTTTAGAAGTGATAGTACACGCAAGGCCAAGTGCACGGTTACATGACCGGTACTAATGAGGATCGCGTAGTGTGCGCTCTGGAATGTTTTCTCACCATTTAACGGAAATGAGATCGAATAACAGGATGTTAAGGTATGATTATAGACTCATGTAACATATATGCTAAGCTGGATCATACTGTAAAGAATTCAAAATTGATACTGTTTAATGAATAAATAGGAGGCGTAACTCTTTTATAAATTAGGACAATTTAAAAACAAACTTTAATCTAAAAACATCATTTACCCAGTGACCCATACGAATTGATAAGTGATTCTCTTCTCGTCAATAGAAATGTCCAAAGTACTTCTTCAGTCATGAATATAAAGGGGGATTTCTTCCTTAACCGACTGCATGGGTTGTTTTATAAACACGGGTATGCATTATGCATTGTATTCACCTGTGAGTTTAAAGTCACAGAACATTAAACATTCATTTGTTTGTTAATGCCATATGTACATATATGTTAACTCCACTGATGTTCACTAAAGAGTCGATTATTCGAACTAATTGGGACTAGATGGAGTTCGGATAATTAAACATTTATGTTATATTGAATATAAAACCACAGTATACGTTCTAGAAAACATTTAGCGTTGACTACTGTGCTGTGTGTACATTACCTCACATCCTATTACTGTAATACAAGCAATTAGTTACTAGATAACGGTTAGACCTATTGTACCACTAACAACCATAATAAAGGAATAAATATATAAAACACGAAGAGACAAACAAATTCTGCTGTATACTTACACAGACCTATGTGTAACCATGAGTAGGCATTTAGTGCTGTAATTAATTCTTAAATGTATACATTAACCTTAAAATATACATTCAAAGGACTAATATACAGCTTTACTGCCATTGCAAAGGAATACCAAGAAATAAATCATAAGTTAGGAAATGTTCCACTAAGTCACCCTTACAACGCAATACGTCTTGTTTCTATCTACAATGTTTTCTTGCAGTGTGTTTTTCAAGTCGGATAATTGACATTGATGTACTGGTAATTGACGTTCGGTACGGATAGTTAACGTCTGGTACACAAAATTAAAGTTCGGACACTGACATAAGAATAAATGACGTTTTCATAATTGACATACGAATAATTAACGTTCGGATATTTGACGTACGGAAAATTGACGTTCGGATACTGACGTACAAATAATTGACGTTCGAACAATGACATACTAATAATTGACTTTCAGAAAATTGACATACAGATTATTAATTTTTGGATACTTACTTACGAATAATTGACGTTCGGACACTAAAAGTGTTTTTTATGTCTATAACTTCGGCTGCAAAAAACTGTCAAGTTTCTACGTATCCTACAGAGGAACCGGAACTAGTAAATAATAAACCTTGTACGCGTAGTGAACGGTAGTGAAACTAAGTGACTTCCCGAAACTCCCCAAGACATTTTAATACGACGAAATACTGACGGATACCTAAAAATATATTTTGGAATAAACAAAGCAATATCATATAACAATATTAACTTTTATAAACGTTACATAAAATAAATGTAAAAGTGTTTTCAAAAGATATTAGTCTTTCAGTGGTTGAATACACATGAAACTCCAAACTTCGTGTGAAAAATTGCGTCCACACGGAACATTACAGAAACATTAAGCAAACTGAGAGTGTCAGTTGCAGAGCGTGGTGCAAACTTTAGAGGCACGGAGACTGTAGGAACTGGTTTTGCTTGTGAGACTGTTGAGACTTGGTTAACAGAGTATTCCGTTTTGTTTAACCGTTACTTAGGCGACACAAACGTAATTACTTGAACACTTGCTTTCTTCTGCTAAAGTTAGATCGGTTCTATGTAACAAGTTTAACAGGAATAATAAAACATTTTCTTATTTTATTTTTGTTTACCAACTGTATAAGCCTATAAAAAAGATTTTTTTTGCATTAGAATTTGTTCCTAAAACATTATTCAATAAATAAATGGTCTACACTTACTATTGTGATAAGACATTGTATGAATGAAACTATACACTTGACATGCTTAGTAATGCGAACACACAAGTTTTTAATTATATTGCAATTCAATAAATCATCCCAATTTTATGAATTTATATTAAACCACAATATCACAAAAATGATAAAAAATAACTAATATTACAAGTCACTTAAGATTAAACCCTTATGTACAGTTCGATGGCCATGCCATCATCATCAGAGGGTCCTTTTACAGAGTTCCAAACTCGAATACAATAATTTACAAACAAGACTAACCTCGTAAATTGTGTTATAGATTGTAATTTCGTAATACGACCCAATGATGTACAATGGAAATCAACATAAGGGTTTAATCATGGATAAGTTGTAATACTAGTTTTTTTTATCATTTTTATGGTATTGAGGTTCTTATGAATATTCCACTATTGGATGATAATGAGGTTAATCCGAAACGCGCCCACTAAGAATAATGTTTTGATGTTGAGAAGGTATACGGTAATACTATTATTATCAAGAAAATGTTTTCTCTTTCGTACGAACGTATTACAGGTGGATAAATTCAACTGTCCTCTATCTAGAAGTATACAAACACCCAACCATGGAGAAGAATAATAGTCCCGCCAAGCGGCTGACGTCATGTGGGAGTGACAAGTTACCCCCCAGGGAGGGGCGCATATCCAAACCCTTGACGGGTGAAGCACACGTGACACTTCTTTAATTATAATATTTCAAGAATTTAGGAAAACCTTCATCTTTTATGTTATAACATTAGAACGTATTGTTAAAGAAGTTATTTCGAGAATGAAAATATGTGACAGTTATTGTTTTAAAGATTGAAAATATAAAATAGGTTCAGAAAAATACTTGCAGTAAAAGGGCTACATTTTATTTATTCACTTGTAAAAACTAAAACGATAAAATTTACTTCAATTTTGTATTTCATTTATGATCTAAAACCATATAATAAAAATATATTTTTCGAGAATAGGGTTTTTTAATTTAAAAATACTAACTGGTGGAACTAAAATGCTAACTGGTGGAACTAAAATGCTAACTGGTGGAACTAAAATGCTAACTGGTGGAACCAAAATGCTAACTGGTGGAACTAAAATGCTAACTGGTGGAAATAAAATGCTAACTGGTGGAACTAAAATGCTAACTGGTGGAACTAAAATGCTAACTGGTGGAGCTAAAATGCTAACTGGTGGAACTAAAATGCTAACTGGTGGAACTAGAATGCTAACTGGTGGAACTAGAATGCTAACTGGTGGAACTAAAATGCTATTTGGTGGAACTAAAATGCTAACTGGTGGAACTAAAATGCTAACTGGTGGAACTAAAATGCTAACTGGTGGAACTAAAATGCTAACTGGTGGAACTAAAATGCTAACTGGTGGAACTAAAATGCTAACTGGTGGAACTAAAATGCTAACTGGTGGAACTAAAATGCTAACTGGTGGAACTAAAATGCTAACTGGTGGAACTAAAATGCTAACTGGTGGAACTAAAATGCTAACTGGTGGAACTAAAATGCTAACTGGTGGAACTAAAATGCTAACTGGTGGAACTAAAATGCTAACTGGTGGAACTAAAATGCTAACTGGTGGAACTAAAATGCTAACTGGTGGAACTAAAATGCTAACTGGTGGAACTAGAATGCTAACTGGTGGAACTAAAATGCTATTTGGTGGAACTAAAATGCTAACTGGTGGAACTAAAATGCTAACTGGTGGAACTAAAATGCTAACTGGTGGAACTAAAATGCTAACTGGTGGAACTAAAATGCTAACTGGTGGAACTAAAATGCTAACTGGTGGAACTAAAATGCTAACTGGTGGAACTAAAATGCTAACTGGTGGAACTAAAATGCTAACTGGTGGAACTAAAATGCTAACTGGTGGAACTAAAATGCTAACTGGTGGAACTAAAATGCTAACTGGTGGAACTAAAATGCTAACTGGTGGAACTAAAATGCTAACTGGTGGAACTAAAATGCTAACTGGTGGAACTAAAATGCTAACTGGTGGAACTAAAATGCTAACTGGTGGAACTAAAATGCTAACTGGTGGAGCTAAAATGCTAACTGGTGGAGCTAAAATGCTAACTGGTGGAACTAAATGCTAGCTGGTGGAACTAAAATGCTAACTGATGTAGTTTGATGTATTAAAAATCCAAAGAATTATATTGTTATTCTAAAACCGCATAACAGTATAACAGCGTAACTGTAATGTTTGGTATTTTATCAGGCTTCTTAGAATTTTATACACTAATTAAAATAATTTGATAAATATCACTTTATAGCATGAAAATGGCTTTATTATGAAACGTTTTTGTGATATTATATATTGTAAATTTATTTCGTTCCTCTTCTGCTCAAGACCTGTTGAGCCAACAATGAACAGACCTAATCATGAGATGAATTCAATTAGAGCATCTGTCTCGTACGGGATTTCTGTAAGGGGACAGTTAGCATCTCGCAAGATATTCGGATATTACTTGTTTACATAGTTTTCTACAAAACTCCAGACCAACCGTCAGACAACGACACAGTTATACTAATATTAAGAAACAATTATGAATACAGTAGGTTTAGAATATAGCATACCAACTCTTTAGAGATACACCGCGAGACGTCACGCGGAAAGAAATAAACCTGCTCTCCATCGGGGCCGTAACATTTGACCACCCATTATACTTTCTAAAAACAACCCATTACACTTTCTAATAGGTAGTCATTACACTTTCTAACAGGCATCCATACACTTTCTAATAGGCATCCATATACTTTCTAATAGGCACCCATTACATTTTCTAATTGGTAGCTATTACACTTTCTAATAGGAACCCATTACACTTTCTAATAGTTAGCCATTTACACTTTCTAATAGGCATCCACTACATTTTCTAATTGGTAGCTATTCCACTTTCTAATAGGAACCCATTACACTTTCTAATAGGTAGCTATTTACACTTTGTAATAGGTAGCCATTACACTTTATAATAGGCACTCATTACACTTTCTAATAGGCACCCATTACACTTTCTAATAGCAGTCAATTACACTTTCTAATAGGTAGCCATTTACACTTTCTAATAGGTAATCATTACACTTTCTAATAGACACCCATTACACTTTCTAATAGGTAGCCATTACACTTTCTAATAGGCACCCAATACACTTTCTCATAGGTAGTCATTACACTTTCTAATAGGCACCAAATACACTTTCTTATAGACACCTATTACACTTTGTAATAAGTATCCGTTACACTTTCTAAGAGGTACTCATTACACTTTCTAATAGGCACCCATTACACTTTCTAATAGGTAGCTATTTACACTTTGTAATAGGTAGCCATTACACTTTATAATAGGCACTCATTACACTTTCTAATAGGCACCCATTACACTTTCTAATAGCAGTCAATTACACTTTCTAATAGGTAGCCATTTACACTTTCTAATAGGTAATCATTACACTTTCTAATAGACACCCATTACACTTTCTAATAGGTAGCCATTACACTTTCTAATAGGCACCCAATACACTTTCTCATAGGTAGTCATTACACTTTCTAATAGGCATCAATTACACTTTCTTATAGACACCTATTACACTTTGTAATAAGTATCCATTACACTTTCTAAGAGGTACTCATTACACTTTCTAATAGGCACCCATTACACTTTCTAATAGGTAGCCATTTACACTTTCCAAGAGGTAGTCATTACACTTTATAATAGGTAGTCATTACACTTTTTAATAGACATATATTACACTTTTTAATAGACACCCATTACACTTTCTAATAGGCACCCAATACACTTTCTCATAGGTAGCCATTACACTTTCTAATAGACAGCCATTACACTTTGTAATAAGTATCCATTACACTTTCTGATAGGTGCTCATTACTCTTTCTAATAGGCACTCATAACACTTTCTAATAGGTAGCTATTTACACTTTCTTATAGACACATATTACACTTTTTAATAGGCACCCATTACACTTTCTAATAGGCACCCAATACACTTTCTCATAGGTAGCCATTACACTTTCTAATAGACACCCATTACACTTTGTAATACGTATCCATTACACTTTATAATAGGTAGTCATTACACTTTTTAATAGACACATATTACACTTTTTAATAGGCACCCATTACACTTTCTAATAGGTACCCAATACACTTTCTCATAGGTAGCCATTACACTTTCTAATAGACACCCATTACACTTTGTAATAAGTATCCATTACACTTTCTAATAGGTGCTCATTACTCTTTCTAATAGGCACCCATAACACTTTCTAATAGGTAGCTATTTACACTTTTTCTAATAGGTAGTCATTACACTTTCTAATAGGTAGCCATTACACTTTTTAATAGACACATATTACACTTTTTAATAGGCACCCATTACACTTTCTAATAGGCACCCAATACACTTTCTCATAGGTAGCCATTACACTTTCTAATAGACACCCATTACACTTTGTAATACGTATCCATTACACTTTATAATAGGTAGTCATTACACTTTTTAATAGACACATATTACACTTTTTAATAGGCACCCATTACACTTTCTAATAGGCACCCAATACACTTTCTCATAGGTAGCCAT
The DNA here is from genome assembly GCA_036971475.1 of Prosapia bicincta. Lineage (NCBI taxonomy): Eukaryota > Metazoa > Arthropoda > Insecta > Hemiptera > Cercopidae > Prosapia > Prosapia bicincta. The sequence continues at coordinate 206,157 of JBAIZL010000424.1, read as the reverse complement.
TACACTTTCTAATAGACACCCATTACACTTTGTAATAAGTATCCATTACACTTTCTAATAGGTGCTCATTACTCTTTCTAATAGGCACCCATAACACTTTCTAATAGGTAGCTATTTACACTTTCTAATAGGTAGTCATTACACTTTCTAATAGGTAGCCATTACACTTTTTAATAGACACATATTACACTTTTTAATAGGCACCCATTACACTTTCTAATAGGCACCCAATACACTTTCTCATAGGTAGCCATTACACTTTCTAATAGACACCCATTACACTTTGTAATAAGTATCCATTACACTTTCTAATAGGTGCTCATTACTCTTTCTAATAGGCACCCATAACACTTTCTAATAGGTAGCTATTTACACTTTCTAATAGGTAGTCATTACACTTTCTAATAGGTAACCATTACACCTTTTAATAGACACATATTACACTTTTTAATAGGCATTCATTTCGTTTTCTAATATGCACCTGTTACCATTTATAATAGACACCCATTTCACTTTCTAGTAAAAAAAAATAAGGAAAATTAAGTGAAAATAACCTAGATAGGAAGACATTGATCACCTGATGTTGGGGATTAGGCATCCTGAGGGCTTGGTCGCTTGAGTGGTTAAGTGTCTGATTCCATTACCTGGACCGAGCAAGGTACTGAGGTATGGAAAACGTGGCCGTTCCCGAGTAGTTCTGGAAAAGTGGTCGAAACCATAGAGTCTTGTTTCATCTCTAGACGTCTTGTCCAGGTCTAACACCAAGATAGCAAGACTCACCTCACAGTAAGATTGCGTACTGTTGCTAGTGGTCAGTCACCCCGGAAGTTTAGGTTGGATTCGTAGGAGTAATGGCTGCGTTTCATGGACTGGAGACTCTCTATCTTTGCGTTCTTTGACAAGGAGATTGAGTCGTGAAACAGCTTCTAAATGTACACCATTCTACTTCCTTCACGCTCTTCCCGCCCAACGCATTCCCTAATGACTGTGCACAAATAAAACTCACTGTGCTTGTGTATGAGCGCGTGTATGTGTTGGGTTTCTGCAGAATATATATTCCAGAAAGATAACAGCGATCGAATTTTGTAACTCTAAAACTTTATGTTTTTAGTGTTGTTTAGAAGTTGCCAACAACCTTTATTAGTTGAATCAGCTTCTGTAATTTCGTTTGAGAGCAATTTGCAATACAAAACTAATTTTCCTTTGCGTCTCGACTTCACCAATAACTGAAAACGTTTGCTAAGGATAACTTTGTGATTTACGAGCGCAGTTCAGGAACTTTGGGTTTTAAAAAGTCAGCGTTCAAGTTCACTTTCGAAACGTTTTGAGAGTAATTAAACTTTCCCCCTTGATACAAGTTGCTAAGTGGTGAATATTACGACAATATCGCTTAGCTTCCACTTTATTATGTTTCAAGAGGGAATACATATATATTGGCTGAGCGATAGTGTCAGTGTGAAAGCAGACACTCAATATAATACTTGGAAACAGAATGCGTACAAAGAGACATTCAATACATCACTTACAAGTAGAATGTATAGAAACTTACATTCAATACATCACTTACAAGTAGAATGTATAGAAACTTACATTCAATACATCACTTACAAGTAGAATGTATAGAAACTTACATTCAATACATCACTTACAAGTAGAATGTATAGAAACTTACATTCAATACATCACTTACAACCAAGTTGTGTAGAAACGTATACTAAATACAATATCTACAAAAAGCAATTGTAGAAACAGTCATTAAATACAATACATACAGACAGAATGTGTAGAAACAGTTTCTAAATACATCACTTACAAACAGAATGAGTAGAAACGTTTACTGAATACAATATCTACAAACAGTGTGTGTAGAAACAGTCACTCAATACATTAGTAGAGACAAAAACGTCTGCTTACAAATGAGGAGTGATACAACAGAGCCTGCCTCTAAATATACAAAGTTGATGGTACAGAGTGTGCTACATTAGCATACTTTCATTCTATAGTCCCTCCCTCCCCCTCACAAGTATGTAGTTATAAGTTATAGTTAAATAGGTATTCGATATATTTTGTATGTTTGTGTATGGCTTTTAGCTCAGAGAATACAATCCCCCCCCCACATTTGTAATCCTAACCATCAACTACTAAAGTTCAAAATCAAACTTATTATTTATTCTCGCGAGAAACTTCAATCTTGATCTAACCGGACACAATAAATAGAAATCCTAACATACAATAAATTAATCTCACAATAAAGCAACACCTGAGGTGTACTTGTCGGCTGTAGATGACGTCACTTTCTCTTAGTACCTTGTTGCGGGACCCAGTTGTTTTATTTACGCATTTGCTTAAACGTGTTTGAGTAAAAGTATCACAATAAAGCAACACCTGATGTACTTGTCGGCTGTAGATGACGTTACATTCTCTTAGCACCTTCTTGCGGGAGCCAGTTGTTTTATTTACGCTTTTACTTAAACGTGTTTGAGTAAAAGTATCACAATAAAGCAACACCTGATGTACTTGTCGGCTGTAGATGACGTTACATTCTCTTAGCACCTTGTTGCGGGACCCAGTTGTTTTATTTACGCTTTTACTTAAACGTGTTTGAGTAAAAGTATCACAATAAAGCAACACCTGATGTACTTGTCGGCTGTAGATGACGTTACATTCTCTTAGCACCTTGTTGCGGGACCCAGTTGTTTTATTTACGCTTTTACTTAAACGTGTTTGAGTAAAAGTATCACAATAAAGCAACACCTAATGTACTTGTCGGCTGTAGAAGACGTCACATTCTCTTAGTAGCTTGTTGCGGGACCCAGTTGTTTTATTAACGCATTTGCTTAAACTTGTTTGAGTAAAAGTATCACAATAAATCAACACCTGATGTACTTGTCGGCTGTAGATGACGTTACATTCTCTTAGCACCTTGTTGCGGGACCCAGTTGTTTTATTTACGCTTTTACTTAAACGTGTTTGAGTAAAAGTATCACAATAAAGCAACACCTGATGTACTTGTCGGCTGTAGATGACGTTACATTCTCTTAGCACCTTGTTGCGGGACCCAGTTGTTTTATTTACGCATTTACTTAAACGTGTTTGAGTAAAAGTATCACAATAAAGCAACACCTGATGTACTTGTCGGCTGTAGATGACGTTACATTCTCTTAGCACCTTGTTGCGGGACCCAGTTGTTTTATTTACGCTTTTACTTAAACGTGTTTGAGTAAAAGTATCACAATAAAGCAACACCTGATGTACTTGTCGGCTGTAGATGACGTTACATTCTCTTAGTACCCTGTTGCGGGACCCAGTTGTTTTATTTACGCTTTTACTTAAACGTGTTTGAGTAAAAGTATCACAATAAAGCAACACCTAATGTACTTGTCGGCTGTAGATGACGTTACATTCTCTTAGTACCCTGTTGCGGGACCCAGTTGTTTTATTTACGCTTTTACTTAAACGTGTTTGAGTAAAAGTATCACAATAAAGCAACACCTGATGTACTTGTCGGCTGTAGATGACGTTACATTCTCTTAGTACCCTGTTGCGGGACCCAGTTGTTTTATTTACGCTTTTACTTAAACGTGTTTGAGTAAAAGTATCACAATAAAGCAACACCTGATGTACTTGTCGGCTGTAGATGACGTTACATTCTCTTAGTACCCTGTTGCGGGACCCAGTTGTTTTATTTACGCTTTTACTTAAACGTGTTTGAGTAAAAGTATCACAATAAAGCAACACCTGATGTACTTGTCGGCTGTAGATGACGTCACATTCTCTTAGTACATTGTTGCCGGACCCAGTTGTTTTATTTACGCATTTGCTTAAACGTGTTTGAGTAAAAGTATCACAATAAAGCATTTATAATAGTAATATAATAAGAAAGGTAGCCAGCCCACAAAGGGACAATGGAACTTGTGAAGAATGAATGCCTAAGACGTTAACACATTGCCTCATTGCACACAAGCCCGCCCTGCTTTCCTGAGTCACATCGAAATGCTGTAACATCTGACAAACTGTTACTAGTTACATAAAAAACCTCTTATAACTACTGTGTTTTTAATTTATGCTCAATTAAACATCAAAGAGAGAAATTACCTTTTATAGAATGTATAAATAGTAACGTCTACTGAATTTCAGTTACAGAGAGAAATGTATGATGATTGCCACAGGCAAAAATCTAAAGTCGTAGGGGGAGGAGGGTTGAAATCACTAGGCATTGTGATTTATGAGAAACTGTCGCCTTTTGTAAAAGCGAGAGATATATTTCTCGCGTCATCTTTCCATTATTCTTTCATCTTCCCTTTCTATATGCAACGCATTCTCCGACACGTATGATGAATAAACGAGGCTCGGAGTTATGTGTGAAACACAGATAAAATGTAACTTGCGTACTCATAAACAATACATTGTAAACACGATAAATATTAAAACAAGATAATTTAGGTGATAGTTTTTGTATAGAAAGTAACTATCGTCAATACGTTGTATATTAAACAAAACAAAATTAACTGACAAAAAATAAACCGCTAGTGCTCATGAAACAATTGGCGTTCAGCACATACCAATGGCGAAGGCCAGAGTCGACCTGAGGGCATGAAAGCAACATTCACTCAAACATTTGTTATACAAGTTAATTATACACAAATATGTAAATCTGTGAGTCAAGTTATTTTCATACAAATATGTACAATTGTAAATCCAGTTGAATATACAGAAATATGTAAATTTATAAATCTAGTTAATTATACAAAAAAATGTTAATTGTGAATTAGTTACTTAAAAATAAATATGTGAATTTGTGGCTCCTATTATTAATACACAAATATATATATATATATATATATATATTTGTAAATATAATAAAATATGAAATCATGTAAATCAAACTATTAATACACAAATATGTCTATTTGTACCTTCTGTAAATATACACAATTATGTAAATACAGTTGAATATACACAAATATGTAAATGTGTAACTCCTCTTGAATATACAATGATATTTAAATTTGTAAATAAACATGATTATATAAAAGTATCTAAATTTGTAACTGCTGTTATATAAAAACAAATGTGTAAATTTGTAATTCCTGTCCATAATACACCAATATGTATTATTGTAAATCTTGTTAAAACATTTAAAAAAATGTAATTTTGTAAATCAAGTCATTTATACACAAATATCTATGTTTTGTAACGTTTTATAAATATACACAAATATGTAAATTTGAGTTTTATACTCAAATATTTCATTTTGTAACTCCTGTGAAATATACACAAACGTGTAAATTTGTGAATCATATTATTTATACACGAACATGTAGATTTGTAAATCAATATTTATACACAAATATGTAAACTCGTAAAACCTGTTAGCTTTACACAAATGTATAAACTGGAAACTTCTCTTAATCTTACAGCAATATGTAAATTTGTAACACCTGTGATTATACACAATAGGGATTTTGTAAATGAAGTAATTTATACACAACTATGTAAGTTTTTAAATCAAGGTAATTATACACTAAAATGCAAATTTCTAAAACACAAATATATAAAATGGTAACCATTGCTTTAAAAAAATATATATATTTCTTTCTAAATCAAATTATTTATACACAGACATGTGAATTTGTAACTCCTGTTAGTTATACACTAATACGTAATATTCTAAATAAAGTTAAATTTACACTAAGATGTATTTTATAAATCAATTATGTGTACAAAGATATTTACATTTGTAATTTCTGTTAGTATACACAGATATTTGTAAATATATAACCTCGGTAATTAAATAGACATATTAAAATTTTTTATACAAATTTGTAAATATATAACTCCTGTTAAATACACACAAAATATATAGATTTGTAATCAAGTTATTTATACACAAATATGTAAATTTTTAGGTACTATTGAATTATACACAAAATGTAAAATTATATGTAAATTTATAACTGTTTTTAATTATACAAAACATATAAAATTTACAGCTCTTGAATATGCACACTCATGTTAACTTGTAAACTAAGCTATTCATACTTGAATTAAATTCGTAAATTTGTAATTTGAATATTGCAACAAAGAAATATTCCTCCGACGCTATTCTTCCGGGAGGGAGTCGCGAGATTGAAGTGCGAGTTCTTCTGGTCCCAGGGGCGAGCCGACCACCAGTCCAGGTCTTACAGCAAGGTTTTAAGATGCACACTTGTATCATGCGTCACCCCCGCGCAGGAGTCGCGAGATTGAAGTGTGAGTTCTTCCGGTCCCAGGGGCGAGCCGACCACCAGTCCAGGTCTTACAGCAAGGTTTTAAGATGCACACTTATATCATGCGTCACACCCGCGCAGGTGTCACGAGATTGAAGTGTGAGTTCTTCTGGTCCCAGGGGCGAGCCGACCACCAGTCCAGGTCTTACAGCAAGGTTTTAAGATGCACACTTGTATCATGCGTCACACCCGCGCAGGAGTCGCGAGATTGAAGTGCGAGTTCTTCTGGTCCCAGGGGCGAGCCGACCACCAGTCCAGGTCTTATAGCAAGGCTTTAAGATGCACACTTGTATCATGCGTCACACCCGCGCAGGAGTCACGAGATTGAAGTGTGAGTTCTTCTGGTCCCAGGGGCGAGCCGACCACCAGTCCAGGTCTTATAGCAAGGCTTTAAGATGCACACTTGTATCATGCGTCACACCCGCGCAGGAGTCACGAGATTGAAGTGTGAGTTCTTCTGGTCCCAGGGGCGAGCCGACCACCAGTCCAGGTCTTATAGCAAGGCTTTAAGATGCACACTTGTATCATGCGTCACACCCGCGCAGGAGTCACGAGATTGAAGTGTGAGTTCTTCTGGTCCCAGGGGCGAGCCGACCACCAGTCCAGGTCTTATAGCAAGGCTTTAAGATGCACACTTGTATCATGCGTCACACCCGCGCAGGAGTCACGAGATTGAAGTGTGAGTTCTTCTGGTCCCAGGGGCGAGCCGACCACCAGTCCAGGTCTTATAGCAAGGCTTTAAGATGCACACTTGTATCATGCGTCACACCCGCGCAGGAGTCACGAGATTGAAGTGTGAGTTCTTCTGGTCCCAGGGGCGAGCCGACCACCAGTCCAGGTCTTATAGCAAGGTTTTAAGATGCACACTTGTATCATGCGTCACTCCCGCGCAGGAGTCGCGAGATTGAAGTGCGAGTTCTTCTGGTTACAGGGGCGAGCCGACCACCAGTCCAGGTCTTACAGCAAGGTTTTAAGATGCACACTTGTATCATGCGTCACACCCGCGCAGGAGTCACGAGATTGAAGTGTGAGTTCTTCTGGTCCCAGGGGCGAGCCGACCACCAGTCCAGGTCTTATAGCAAGGTTTTAAGATGCACACTTGTATCATGCGTCACACCCGCGCAGGAGTCGCGAGATTGAAGTGTGAGTTCTTCTGGTCCCAGGGGCGAGCCGACCACCAGTCCAGGTCTTACAGCAAGGTTTTAAGATGCACACTTGTATCATGCGTCACACCCGCGCAGGAGTCGCGAGATTGAAGTGTGAGTTCTTCTGGTCCCAGGGGCGAGCCGACCACCAGTCCAGGTCTTACAGCAAGGTTTCAAGATGCACACTTGTATCATGCGTCACACCCGCGCAGGAGTCGCGAGATTGAAGTGTGAGTTCTTCTGGTCCCAGGGGCGAGCCGACCACCAGTCCAGGTCTTACAGCAAGGTTTTAAGATGCACACTTGTATCATGCGTCACACCCGCGCAGGAGTCGCGAGATTGAAGTGCGAGTTCTTCTGGTCCCAGGGGCGAGCCGACCACCAGTCCAGGTCTTATAGCAAGGTTTTAAGATGCACACTTGTATCATGCGTCACACCCGCGCAGGAGTCGCGAGATTGAAGTGTGAGTTCTTCTGGTCCCAGGGGCGAGCCGACCACCAGTCCAGGTCTTATAGCAAGGTTTTAAGATGCACACTTGTATCATGCGTCACACCCGCGCAGGAGTCGCGAGATTGAAGTGTGAGTTCTTCTGGTCCCAGGGGCGAGCCGACCACCAGTCCAGGTCTTATAGCAAGGTTTTAAGATGCACACTTGTATCATGCGTCACACCCGCGCAGGAGTCGCGAGATTGAAGTGTGAGTTCTTCTGGTCCCAGGGGCGAGCCGACCACCAGTCCAGGTCTTACAGCAAGGTTTTAAGATGCACACTTGTATCATGCGTCACACCCGCGCAGGAGTCGCGAGATTGAAGTGTGAGTTCTTCTGGTCCCAGGGGCGAGCCGACCACCAGTCCAGGTCTTACAGCAAGGTTTCAAGATGCACACTTGTATCATGCGTGACACCCACGCAGGAGTCACGAGATTGAAGTGTGAGTTCTTCTGGTCCCAGGGGCGAGCCGACCACCAGTCCAGGTCTTATAGCAAGGTTTTAAGATGCACACTTGTATCATGCGTCACTCCCGCGCAGGTGTCACGAGATTGAAGTGTGAGTTCTTCTGGTCCCAGGGGCGAGCCGACCACCAGTCCAGGTCTTATAGCAAGGTTTTAAGATGCACACTTGTATCATGCGTCACACCCGCGCAGGAGTCACGAGATTGAAGTGTGAGTTCTTCTGGTCCCAGGGGCGAGCCGACCACCAGTCCAGGTCTTATAGCAAGGTTTTAAGATGCACACTTGTATCATGCGT